>CABHPH010102155.1:0-34886 GCA_902168325.1 Peromyscus nudipes
GAGGGCTACTGATTTTTTTGAGTTGATCTTGTATCCTGCTATGTTGCTGAAGGTGTTTATAAGCTGTATCAGTTCCTTGGTTGAATCTTTGGGGTCACTCAAGTATACTATCATGTCATCTGCAAATAGGGAAAGCTTGACTTCTTCCTTTCCCATTTGTATCCCCTTAATCTCCTTATGCTGTCTTATTGCTCTGGCTAGAACTTCAAGTACTATATTGAATAAGTATGGGGAGAGCAGACAGCCTTGCCTCCTTCCTGATTTTAGTGGAATTGCTTTGAGTTTCTCTCCATTTAATTTGATGTTGGCTGTTGGCTTGCTGTAAATTGCCTTTATTATGTTGAGGTATGTTCCCTGTATTCCTGATCGCTCCAAGACCTTTATCATGAAGGGGTGTTGGATTTTGTCAAATGCCTTTTCTGCATCTAGTGAGATGATCATGTGGTTTTTTTCTTTCAGTTTGTTTATATGGTGTATTACATTGATGGACTTTAGTATGTTGAACCACCCTTGCATCCCTGGGATGAAGCCTACTTGATCATGGTGGATAATTGTTTTGATGTGTTCTTGGAGTCTGTTTGCCAGTATTTTATTGAGTATTTTTGCATCAATGTTCATGAGGGAGATCGGTCTGTAGTTCTCTTTCTTTGTTGTATCCTTGTTTGGTTTAGGAATCAGGGTAATTGTAGCCTCATAGAAGGAGTTTGGTAATGTTCCTTCTGTTTCTATGTGTGGAACAACTTAGAGAGTATTGGTATTAACTCTTCTTTGAAGATCTGGTAGAATTCTGCGCTGAAACCATGTGGTCCTGGGCTTTTTTGCTTGGGAGACTTTTAATGACCGTTTCTATTTCCTTAGTGGTTATTGGACTATTTAAATAGTTTATCTGGTCTTGATTTAACTTAGGTATGTGGTACCTATCCAGAAAATTATCCATTTCTTTTAGATTTTCCATTTTTGTGGAATAGAGATTTTTGAAGTATGACCTGATGATTCTCTGGATTTCTTCAATGTCTATTGTTATGTCCCTCTTTTCATTTTTGATTTTGTTGATTTGGATGCTCTCTCTCTGTCTTTTGGTTAGTTTGGATAAGGGCTTGTCTATCTTGTTGATTTTCTCAAAGAACCAACTCTTTGTTTCATTAATTTTTTGTATTGTTCTCTTTGTTTCTATTTTATTGATTTCAGCTCTCACTTTGATAATTTCCTGGTGTCTATTCTTCCTAGGAGACTTTGCTTCTTCTTGTTCTAGAGCTTTCAGGTGTGCTGTTAAGTCACTAGTGTGAGATTTCTCCAACTTCTTTATGTGGGCATTTATTGCTATGAATTTCCCTCTTATCACTGCTTTCATAGTATCCCATAAGTTTGGGTATGTGGTGTCTTCATTTTCGTTGATCTCTAGGAAGTTTTTAATTTCTTTATTTTTTCCTTAACCCATTGGTGATTCAGTTGAGCATTATTCAGTTTCCATGAGATTGGAGGTTTTCTGTACATTTTGTTGTTGTTGAAATCTAACTTTAAACCATGGTGGTCTGATAGAACACAGGAGGTTATTCCAATTGTTTTGTATCTGTTGAGATTTGCTTTGTGGCCAAGTATGTGGTCGATTTTAGAGAAGGTTCCATGGGGTGCTGAGAAGAAAGTATATTCTTTTTTGTTAGGATGAAATGTTCTGTAGATATCGATTAAGTCCATTTGAGTCATGACATCAGTTAAGTCCTTTATTTCTCTGTTAAGTTTCAATTTAGGAGATCTGTCCAGTGGTAAAAGTGGGGTGATGAGGTCTCCCACTATTAATGTGTGGGATTTTATATGTGGTTTAGGCTTTAGTATTGTTTCTTTTACATATGTGGGTGCCCTTGTGTTTGGGGCATAAATGTTCAGAATTGAAACTACATCTTGGTGGATCTTTCCTGTGATGAGTATGTAATGCCTTTCTTGATCTCTTTTGGTTGATTTTAGTTTGAAATCTATTTTGCTGGATATTAGGATGGCTATACCCGCTTGTTTCTTAAGACTGTTTGATTGGAAAGTCTTTTCCAAGCCTTTTATTCTTAGGTAGTGTCTATCTTTGAATTTGAGATGTGTTCCTTGTATGCAGCAGAAAGATGCGACCTACTTTCGTATCCATTCTGTAAGCCTATGTCTTTTTATAGGTGAATTAATTCCATTGATATTAAGAGATATTAATGACCAGTGATTGTTCATTCCTATTATTTTTTGGTGGTAGTATGTGTGTACTTCTCTTCTTTGGGGTTTACTGCTGTGGCTTTATCTATTTCCTGTGTTTTCAAGGGTGTATCTGACTTCCTTAGGTTGGAATTTTCCTTCTAGTACTTTCTGTAGGGCTGGGTTTGTGGATAGGTATTGTTTAAATCTGGCTTTGTCTTGAAATGTCTTGTTCATTCCATCTATGATGATTGAAAGTTTTGCTGGGTATATTAGTCTAGGCTGGCATCCATGGTCTCTTAGTGTCTGCATTACATTTGTCCAGGACCTTCTGGCTTTCAAAATCTCCATTGAGAAATCAGGTGTTATTCTGATGGGTTTGCCTTTATAAGTCACTTGGCCTTTTTCCTTAGCTGCCCTTAATATTCTTTCTTTATTCTGTATGTTTAGTGTTTTAATTATTATGTGGCAAGGGGACTTTTTTTGGGGGTCTAGTCTGTTTGGTGTTCTATAGGCTTCTTGTATCTTCATAGGCATTTCCTTCTTTAAGTTGGGAAAGTTTTCTTCAATGATCTTGTTGAATATATTTTCAGTGCCTTTGAGTTGGTATTCTTCTCCTTCTTCTATCCCTATTATTTGTAGGTTTAGTCTTTTCATGGTGTCCCAGATTTCTTGGACATTTCGGGTCATGACTCTGTTGGCTTTAGTGTTTTCTTTGACTGATGAATCTATTTCTTCCACTGTATCTTCAAAGCCGGAGATCCTCTCTTCCATCTCTTGCATTCTGTTGGTTATACTTGCATCTGAAGTTCCCGATCATTTACTCAGATTTTCTATTTCCAGCATTCCCTCTGTTTGTGTCTTCTTCATTTTTTCTATTTCCCTTTGCAGGTCTTGGACCTGTTTCATTGCTTTTTCATGGCTTTCTTTCAGTGCTTTATTGTTTTCTTCCAGGACTTTATTGTTTTCTTCTACTTTAACTGTCCTTTCCTCTAGTTTTTTTTATAGCGTTGTTCCCATTTTTTTGTCTGTTCCTCTATATAAGCCTCTACCTTCTTCATGATGTTATTCATAAGGCTGTTTTCTTCTGCTTCTTCCAATTTTTGATGATCAGCTCTAGATGTTGGAGGAGGACTAGGTTCTGGTGATGCTATATTGCTCTTCATTTTGTTGCATGTACTTCTGCCTTGACATCTGCCCATCTCCTTGTGGTTCGTTCTTGGTCTTTTCAATGCACTTGATGCAGACAGAGGTGACAGATTCAGGAAGTCTCTCTCTCTTGTCCAGATGGGAGCTCTCTTTTCCAGAAGGGAAGTCTGGGGCAGGATGGGAGCTCTCGTCCAGAAAGGAAGTCCTCTTATCCAGAAGGGAAGTCTGGGGGCAGGATCGGAGTTGGGGGCCGGTCTCTAAGTCTCAGGAAGTGGCTGGGGTCTGGGGTGGATGGGCGTGGGGACAGGGCATGGAGATTGCAGGGTTTGCTGGGGGTCTTGGAGAAGGGGAGCCTTCCCGGTAGGGCTAGAAGGGAACCTGCCTGGTGGCCAGAATCTGGGGCCCTCTTCTATTTTTTAGTCAATATAATTTGTAGCTGAAGGTTTCCTGTGTCCACTTGGCTCCTATAGCTGCTCAGACCCAAGTAAACACACAGAGGCTTACATTACTTATAAACTGTATGGCCATGGTAGGCTTCTTGCTATTTGGTTCTTATATCTCAAATTAACCCATTCCTACTCATCTATAAGTTGCCACATGGCTTGTGGCTTCACAGTACTTTTACATCTTGCTTCTTATGGCAGTGGCTGGCAGTGTCTCCTGACTCAGCCTTCCTGTTTACAGAATTCTCTTCTCTGCTTGACCCACCTATACTTCCTGCCTGGCTACTAGCCAATCAGCATTTTATTTATTAACCAATCAGAGCACCACATTCACAGCATACAGAGCAATATCCACAACACATCCTATTTTCTTTTTTCAAAAAGGAAGGTTTTAATTTTAACATAGTAAAATTACATATAATGAAACAATTATTAAGCAAGAATTACAGTTAGAATATCTAGTCTATTTATAATATCTAGTCTTTGTATTTGGCAAAATTAAAGAAGATATCCTATCTATCTTGTACTTGTGAGTCTAAGGTTTCATATCTAACTTATCTTTTTATCATAACTAAGGTAATTATAGCTATCTAGTCTTCAACTTGATCAAAGACCTCAGAAGGATATATATTACCTGAGAAATGGGAGAAGGACGCAAGCAAATTTTTGGAGTTTTTCAAGAGTAGACAGAGACAACTGGACAGTCATCCAAAGTTTCTTTGTAAAGTTAGGGCATCTGTCTTTAGCCCACAGACTTTAGCCCACTTTTCTCTGTGTCTTTTAGAATGTCTGGCAGTTTTGTCTGTGAAGCAGGAACCTGAAGGACCATTTTGCCAAGCAAAGTTCAGGGGTCACCTTCTTATGGATCCTGCATGTCCAGTTGATCAAGCAGTCCAGGCAAGAACAGTTTCTTGCACAAATGGCTATTTTTGCCAAGAAGAAGATAAACTACATATGGAGTGTCTTTGACACCCATCTTTCTCTCTGAAGTAAATTGGTGCTGCCAGGAGCAGACATGTCTCACTGTCCAGAAAGTCTAAACTTTTAAAACATTTTAAGTGACATATTTTGTAGGTTTTTGAAGTATTTGAAGATTACCTACCTAACTGAATCATATCTATGTATACCTAGAAAAATTACCATGACTATAAGTTTGACTATCATAGAAGACTAATTATTAATCTGTATTTTTAATTATCCATTAAAATCTAAATGAGTTATATAAACATAATACCTCAAATGACAGTAGAAATATATATATATATATACAATATAACAAAATTAAGTTTAAACTTGTATCAATAAACTAAAATCCATAGCAATGTAAAACATTTTTAAAAAAGTTGTTGCTCTTTAAAAGTAGGTTCATTAATCTATCCTTTTATCCTATCATATCTATACTATCCCCTTTTCTTCTTTAGAAAGAGATTGTATTTATAATCAACCTGTTTTAAATAAAAATATTGGTTTTTCTCTGTCTTATACCAGAGGGCTTTTTTGATATGGGACAGAAAATTTCTCAACTTTTTATTTTTTTAGCAATATGTTTGGGTTTAGAGAAGGAGTGAGCCAATTCCATCTCCAAAGTCAGCTTGGTATATTTTGGGGATTTGGGCATAGCTTCTCATTATTTTCTGTTGGATGAGGGTACTATATTCTTATGGGGACACAAAGAAAATTTTAGGATTATGGAGCAGTATGTGAGGCTGTATTGTCTGAGCCAGTTGCCTTGGAACCATTCTGGGTGTTGGACCATCTGGGACATGATGTCTTTAGAGACGTTTCAGGGGATCTTGGCTGGTAAAACCTGATGTATCTTATTATGGAGCAAGTCCATAGCCTCTTGTTTTCTGTGGAAACAAAAGCAGAGCCTCCTTTCCAAAGCAACATATCCTTACCTTCAAATTTGAAGTTAAGGTACCTTTAAAATATACATGTTAAGGAAGTGGTCTCCTGTGCCAATGCATTCAAGACTACTTCCTACTTTCTCTTCTATCAAGTTAAGTGTAATTGGATTTATGTTGAGGTCTTTGATCCACTTGAACTTGAGTTTTGTGCATGGTGACAGATACGGATCTATTTGCAATCTTCTGCATGTTGACATCCAGTTATGCCAGCACCATTTGCTGAAGATGCTTCCTTTTTTCCATGGTACTCTTTTGGCTTCTTTGTCGAAAATCATATGTTCATAGGTATGTGGATTAATGTTAGGATCTTCAATTTGATTCCATTGGTCCATGTGTTGGTTTTTATGCCATTACCAAGCTGTTTTTATTACTATAGCTCTATAGTTGAGCTTGAGGTCAGGGATCATGATGCCTCCAGAGGTTGCTTTATTATACAGAATTCTTTTAGCTATCCTAGGTTTTTTGTTTTCCATATAAAGAAGAGTGGGAGGGCAAGGAGGGAGATACCATGATAGATGAGGACATCATGGGAACAGGAAGAGGTAGGGTGCTGGGGAGGCTCTCAAGATTTCACAAGGATGACCCCACCTTGGAGTGCTGGAAGTGGTCTAGAGGGGGCCTGGACTGGTCTACTCTGGTGACCACTCTAATAAATACCCTAACCATCATCATAGAGCCTTTGTCCAGTGACTGATGAAGGCAGATGAAAAGATCCATAGCCAGGCACCAGGCTGAGCTCCAGGAATCCAATTGATGAGAGAGAGGAGGGACTCTGCAGGGCGGGGAGCATCGGGATCATGATGGGAAGACATACAGAGATGACCAGCCACAATAGTGGATGCCCATGAACTGTTTACTAGTGACCATGGAGCCCCCATAGCACTGGACTAAGCCCTCTGGATATGGAGGACAGTTGTTTGGCTCAAACTATTTGGGGAGCACCCAGGCAGGGTGATTGGGATCCATCCCTGTTGCATGAGCAGGCTTTTGGGGGCCCAGTGCCTATAGTGTGATGCCTTGTGCAGCCTTGGTGCAGTGGGGAGGGGCTTGGACTTGCCTAGGCTCAGTGTGTGGGACTCTGCTGACTCCCCATGGGAGATCTAATTTTGGGGGATGTGGGAATGTGGGGTGGCTTGGGAAGGAGGGCTGGAGGGTGGGAGGAGGGAGAAGGGGTATCTGTGGGTGGTATGTAGAGTGAATAGAAAACTTCCTAATAAAGAGAAATGGAAAAATATACATATTTGTTTAACGGAGCAGCCTTTACAATCAATCAAATGTCTTTTTGTGGTTAAAAATCCCACAGACAACACAATCCAGATTTTCTGTGTGATGTTTATCTTTCCATGACTTATTTTTATATTACATTTTTTAAAGACTTTATTTTTTAAAACTATATTTCATATAATTATATATATATATTCATTTTTGTCTCTCTTCCAAGCCTACATATTCTTTTACACACATTTCATTTACACACAAACTATTTCGTCTGAATCTGTCTTATTGTGAACCTCTTGCTTTAAACTGTAGCATTACTAAGATTGAAACAGCAACTGTGGCTGCTGGCTCTGCCCACTTCAGCTTTTTAACGTAGTAGAACTATGTTTACCATCAGCTTTGGAGGAACCATGCTCACTGCCAGACTCTGGGAAGCAGTGGGTCTATGCCTCTATCAAAGCAGCATGTAGCCCAGAAATCTTTTTTTGTTTGTGTTTGTTTTGGTTTGATTTTTTTTTTTTTTTGGTTTTTAGCAAAACTATATCCACCATGCAGCATAGCGTGTAGCTTGGAGATGCCTCTGTGTAAGGTTGTGTAGGTCAAGCCTGAATGCCATGCACCCACCATAGAATATCTCAAGCCCATATATTGTAGTGTCTTGCTGCCCACGTGAGACATGAAGCAGGAATTTAGGTGGAAACTCAAGCCGTTCGGCACCATTTGTAATTGAACTTTTCCTGTGTCCACCTGGCTCCTTTTCAGACCCAAGTAAACACACAGAGGCTTACATTACTTATAAAATGTATGGCCATGGCAGGCTTCTTGCTATTTAGTTATTATATCTTAAATTAACCCATTCCTATTCATCAATAAGTTGTCACATGGCTTGTGGCTTACTGGTAATTCTACATCTTGCTTCTCATGGCAGTGGCTGGCAGCATCTCCTGACTCAGCTTTCCTGTTTCCAGAATTCTCTTCTCTGCTTGACCAACCTATACTTCCTGCCTGGCTACTGGCCAATCAACATTTTATTAATTAACCAGCCAGAGCAACACATTTACTGCATACAGAGTGATACCCACAGCAGTAAATACATAGACTTTTATAATTATCTTGTCAGTTTTAATAAATGGCTATGACTTTTGATTACAATTGCTTAGAATCTGTACATGGTTTGTGGGAGAAGTAATATTAAGCAGAATTAGACAGGCTAAAAACACCAGTAATAAGACACATTGTAATAAAATTTGAGTTGTTTGCTCTCTACAATTTTCTATCGCATCAGATTTGATAATAGAATTAGCTCATTAGAGATACTGTCAAATTTATTAATTTCATGATTATCCATTCAAAATTAAGGTGACTTCAAGCCAAAAATACTGTGTACTCCAGATATTCTACAGTAAGACAGCAATACAAAATATAGTAGAACAAGCATTAAAATGATAGACACTTGCAGAAAAATGAAAAATAAAACCAGCAATACTGCTGAAAACTTGGACATCTGGATATCAACTTGTACAAGTTTTACCTCTTGCTGTGATAAAATATCCTGACAAAAATTAAGTGAGGGGAGGAAGGGTTTATTTTATCTCACAGTTCCAAATTACTGCCCATCATTTTGGGAAAGTCAAGGCAGGAACTCCAGCAGCTAGTTATATCATCTCCATACTCAAGACAGACAAATGAATGTACCTATCATTCCAGATTGTTGCTGCTTATTCTCAGCCAGCTTTCTTCATTCTTATAGTTCAGGGCGGTGTACAAGCAATGGTGCACTGCACTCTTAGAGTGGATCTTTAACAATCAGAGCAATCCCCCACAGGTATGTTAGCAGGAAAACCTCATCTAGATAACTCCTCAATAAGATTAACTCTTTTCAAGTGACTCTCAGTTGTGTGACGTTTACAACAAAAAGTAAAATGCATACAACTGAATAAACAATAAGCACACACTCAGATCAGTCAGCACAACTGCAAATTACAGGGATTGATTTCATAAGAGTCCTTTGTAATAAAGATCCTTTTCCTATATAGTATAACTTTGCATTATTTTTTTCAGTAGAAAGCTTTTATTTAATTAATGTTAATATCATAAGACATTTGCATATAAAATATGCATAACTTTGCTTCTTATTAAAAAAATTCTGTTTGTCTCAAAAACCCAAGTGCTTCATTTACAATTTCTATGGCCATAATAAAGGTAGAGTAAAGATAAAGACAGGAAGGAATGTAATGAGTAGTTAAGAAATGAAAAGGTAAAAACAGAGTCCCTGTTCTTGAAACATCTGCTTCCAAATTAAAAATTTTTAAATAAAATCCCTCCAAATTTAAAAATCATTTCTGTATGTGAATAATTTGAGTCAGTCGCTTGTTTTGTTACTGAAAAATTGTGATGAAAGAAGGTATATTGCACTTTTTCTTCAACTGTTGTGTACATGCTTCTTTTTGCTTTGTAAATAGTTATTTTCAATTTCCTGAACACATTTGAAACAAAGTAACCTTTCAGATCAACTTATGTATTGAGGTTGATGCAATAGAGAGAGAAGTCACTATTGATCATGGTCTCTGATCATGTAATAATGTGCCTGCTTGTTCCTGATTGAATGGTATGGGGCTCAAACTCTTTTTTTTTAAATTCCTTTGTTTAATTTGCATATGCATGTCTGGTCTGTGCATATGTCATAGTTTAACTGTGGAGGTCAAAGTACAACTAACATGAATCCATTATTGGTTATGAGAATGTGTCAGACATGGTGGAAGTGTCTTACTCATTGAGTCTTTTTTTCTTTGCAAGTTTACATTTTTTAAAACAATTTTCTTCTCTAGCATAAGCTGTCTTCAGTGTTTTAGATCTTAGCCATTCTGACAGGTGTAAGGTGGTATCTCAGAGTCATTTTGATTTGCATTTCCCTGATAATTAGGGATGTTGAGCAATTCCTTAAATGTTTTTCAGCCATTTGAGTTTCCTCTGTTGAGAAGTCTCTGTTTAGTTCTATAGCCCATTTCTTAATTGGACTATTGGGCATTTTGATGTCTAATTTCTTGAGTTCCTTATATATTCTGGATATCAGTCCTCTGTCAGATGTGGGTTTGATGGATTTTTTTTTTATTTTTTATTTTTTTTGGTTTTCAAGACAGGGTTTCTCTGTGTAGCTTTGCACCTTTCCTGGAACTTACTCTGTAGACCAGGCTGGCCTTGAACTCACAGAGATCCGCCTGGCTGTGCCTCCTGAGTGCTGGGATTAAAGGCGTGTGCCACCACCACCCGGCGAGGCCATGGATTTTAAACAGAGCAAGGAGGAACACATGGCAGGGTTTGGAGGGAGGAATGATGTTATCATAATCTCAAAAAAGAATTTTTTAAAATTTTATTTTGTAATTTAATTTAATTTTACATATCAGCCATGGATTTCCCCTCCCTCCCCCACCTTCCCTCCAGCCCACTCCCCATTCCCATCTCCTCCAGGGAAAAGACTCCCCTGGGGATTGAGTTCAACCTGGTGGATTCACCCAGGCAGGTCCAGTTCCCTCCTCCCAGGCTGAGCCAAGTGTGCCTGTATAAGTCCCAGGTTTCAAACAGCCAACTCATGCACTGAGTACAGGTCCCGGTCCCACTGCCTGGATGCCTCCCAAACAGATCAAGCCAATCAACTGTCTCACTTATCTAGAGGGCCTGATCCAGTTGGGGGCTCCTCAGCTATTGGTTCATAGTTCATGTGTTTCCATTCGTTTGGCTATTTGTCCCTGTGCTTTTTCCAACCTTGGTCTCAGCAATTCTCACTCATACAAACCCTGCTCTTCTTCACCAATTGGACTCCTGGAGCTCCACCTGGGGCCTGGCCGTGGATCTCTGCATCCGGTTCCCTCAGTCATTGGATGAGGTTTCTAGCATGACAATTAGGTTGTTTGGCCATCCTATCACCAGAGTAGGTCATTTCCGGCTGTCTCTTGACCATTGCCAATCAATGGGACCTCTTGAAACTGAGAAGCTTTTGTAGAGCAAAGGATACGGTCAACAAGGCAAAGCGACAGCCCACAGAATGGGGCTCAAACTCTTATCCTCTGCTAATTAGAATGAGGATGTCCTGCCTACATACAAAGAACCACTTTTACTATTGACTTCCTTAGTGTCACTCCATCCTCACTGGGAAAGATTAAAAATAGGTAAACACAAAACTGTTCTTCTATAGACTCATCTATCCTGAAATGTCAGTCCAAATTTGTGTTTTATTTTTAAATTAGGAATTCTAAGAGTCTCAGGAAAATCCTTACTAGAACATATAATAAACATTTAAATTGAGAAATGACTTGAAGTACCTATCCTCTGCTAACTTCAAAATAAATTAAGATTTTGATTATAGCATTTCTTAAGTGATTTTTCATCTTAAATATCTAACTGCTTAATTAATAGAGGCTTTTCATATTGATAAAGTAATTATACACCAATGTAACATAATTTAATATAAATCACAAAACTTCCAATCAATCATAGACCTTCATGTTTTTTCATTATAAGAAATTAAATGGTTTAATAACATTTAAAATAGCTCAATTTCATGAAAAAACTTGCCAAATTTTCTATTATGGCAAATTTTATTTTAGAAAAATTAAAGGAAATTCACGAAATCCTTGTATTTACTGAACACATTTTATTTGCAAACTTCTACCTCTCCAAGTCTTCCAGGAAGCAAGTCTACTTAACTCAAAACAGAATCAATTTCTTTGATCAAACAGAGTGTCAAAATTGACTTTCTTAAATTATTTTAACAAGAGAAGAGTTGTTAAACATCAGAGAAAAGGAAATGATTGCTTAAATTACTTTAGTTCCCATTTAAGAAATCAAGAGATAAGCTTGGTTGGTTTAATATAAAATTTCATATAATAGTATCCCTAAGGTGGATAAAAGAAGGAAAGCAAGCTCATTCTTGTCCAAATACATTAGGGGAAGAACTTTGAGACAGATGAAGAATTAGTAATTCAGATTACCAAGAGCTTTACAAATTAGAACAAACAGCAAAGGACTGAAAGGCCAGATGAATGTAAAGATTTGGAATACTGATGCACTAGACTGAGGCTATAATTTTGAAAGGAAAATAAACACTAATGTCTCCCTGTATTCAACACAAAGACTGAGATATGATTTTTAAGTTCAATTGTTAGGAGTTTGATGACCCTTAAGTGAAGGCACCAATTTTCTAAAATTTTAACAACAGAAATCAAAATGCAAAATTAGGACTGATGAAACAATTTAAGTGCCAGAAATCTCATATTGAATTTAAAGAATTTACTACAATCAGATTCTAGGAATATGAGCTCCACAAATAGGTCAAGGACATCACACCTGAGAAATCAAATGTTGCTAGTTTCACTATGTTAGAGAGCCAAACTTTCAGGTATCTGGAGACTCTAATGAGGGCTCAAAGGGCTACGTGAAAATTAAAGAAATATGTTCCCTAAGGCTCATGTAATCCCCAGGCCTAACCATATACTAGATGTAAACAAATGAAGAAGGGAGTGAGGTATGTAGATGAATTTCTAAACAATCTTATTAAATAAGAAACACAGAGCCAAATACAGGGGTGAAAGCCATAGAGATCAGAGAAATAGTGAGAGCCACCAGCTAACCTTAGCTCACCATGCCACTGTAGCTTCCCAAGAGAGAGAGCTTCTTCCTGACTAAGCTGTGCCTTGATTGCCTTGCTGTTCTGCCTTCTCATTTGCTCTTAGCCCAGCTACTTCACTTCCTTGTCACTGCATGTCTGCACATACCACCAGGTTTCTATGATTGGTACTGGGATTAAAGGCATGTGTCTCCACACTTGGTTGTTCCCTAGTGTGTCCTTGAACATACAGAGACTCTGTTGCCATATGATCAGATTAAGGGTATGTGCGACCACTGCCTGACTTTTGTTTATGGCTGGCTATATCCTCTGATCTCCTGTCAAACTTTATTAATTAACATATAAATAAAATATTACCACATTTCAGCACAAATAAAATATCACCACAGAGATATTCCACTAAAAAATGATTAGTTGCTTGGCCATTCCAAGTAAAGGCAAACTGTATTAGGTAAGCAATGTTGCTGAATATTTGTTTAACTATGCAAAAATATGTTGCATTTATTTAACTTTGTGAAGATGTGTTGCATTTGTTTAATTATGCAAAAATGTGTTGCTGTTTTACTTTGCCTATCTATGGCACCTGATTGGTCTAATAAGAAGCTGAATGGACAATAGCGAGTGAGGAGGTATAGATGGCATTTCTAGGCAGGAAGAGTTCGTAGAAGGAGGAATTTGGGATCAAAGAAGAAAGAAAAGGAGATGACAGAGAAATGCCAGGGGCCAGACAGACAGACATGGAGGAAAAAGGAAAGTAGGACATACAGAATGAAAGATAGCTAAAAAACTGAGGCAAAACTTAGATGAATAGAAACAGCTTAAATTAAGTTAAAAGAGCTAGTGGGCCAAGCCTAAGCTAAGGCCAAGCCTTCATAATTAATAATAAGTCTCCATGTCTTTACTTGGGAAGCTGATTGGTGGACCAAAGAAAATTCCAAGTAAGAAAATTCCAAACAAAGCAGTTTGAGCTATTGATATGAGTTGATATCATAGGGTTATACTTAAACCCAAATGGGGCATAATTTTTATGTCTTTTCATCCCTATCCAATAGGATCAAGTACATAACATGACCCCCTAAAATATCTAACCAATTTCAATACACTGAAAAAGGCATGGTACAGCATATCAAAAGAAACTTTCAGAACAATTTTAGATAATTAAGTGAATGTGGCCAGGTGTTAGAAGAATGAGCCTTTAATCCCAATACTGGGGAGACAGACACCGGAGGATCTCTGTGAGTTCAAGGCCAGTCTGGTCTACAGAGAGTTCTAGGACAGATAGGGAACTTAGACAAAGAATCATTGTCTTAAAATATTAATTAATTAGTTAATTAAAAATAAGTAACTGAAGGTTTATAACATTATTGGTCATAGCCATGTCATATTATGTTTTTTTTTTCTCAAGATGGGGTTCCTCTGTGTATCCTTGGCTGTTCTATAATGTACTTTGTAGACTAGGCTGACCTGGAACTCAGAGATCCTTTTCTTTTGCTTCCCCAGTGCTGGGATTAAGGGTGTGCTCTACCACCATCAAGCTCAAAATTTTATTAAATAAAATTGCTTCAGACTATATTGTCTTTCATATTTTCTCCATTAGTTTATATCATGTTATCTTCTAATCTTCTAACTTTTCCTTGGTTACACAAGGACCTCAGTTTCCATGGAACAGCATTATTTGAATATCTTTATGTGGTCATGCCTTAAACCAGAAATAGTATTAAACTCCATATCTAAAGGTTAATACATTTTTTGATTTATATTAATGACTTTATGTTGAAGTGTTGTCAGATATTTTTAACTTTTGTAGACATTATCTTTTAACACAGTGAAGATGCCTGTTAAAAGATGTAAGTTTTTAATTTTGTGTCAATTAACAAGATTGGCATCAGGTTTGGCTGTTTAAGTTTTGCTTGTGAATTTATTTTGACATTTTCTCTGAGCTTCACTGAGGCATAACTATAAAATTGCTGCTATTTAAGATGTAAAATGTGATTTATTGGTTTACATGTAGAATGTGAATTAAATACTTGAATTAAGCTACAGAATGTGTTCCCTCCCTCAATCCATGTGTGGGCGTGTGTATGCATATTGTGAAAGCAGTTATGATATACTCTATAAAAAAGTATACAATACACAGTTATTAAATATAGCCACTCTGTAGCACATTGGTTCCAAGAAATTACATGCCAAAGTTTGCCTCAAGACTTCCTAACCCAACTCTTCTGTAGATAGATATTTCTTTAGGCCATCAGCTCACAAATAATAACACAAAGAGTTATTAAGTAAGAAAGCTCAGCCTTAGCTTAGGCTTGCTCCTAACTAATTCTTATAACTTGAATTAACCCATAGTTTTCAAACTATGTTGTTTTTCAAGGCTTGTTACCTCATCTCCATACTGCCCATCCTGCTTTCTCCATGTCTGGCTGGTGACTCCTTGTGTTTAGATTCCTACTCCTCTTCTTTTCACTACCTGAATATCCTGTCTAGCTGTTGAACAGTGAGCTCTTTATTACAACAAACACAGCAGTACATCTTCACACAGTGAACAAATATCCCACAACATTTCCCCATTTTTGTCTAAATAAAAAGGAGAAGTTTTAGCTCTGAGTAAAACTATATGAAATAAGAAAAATTATTAGGTAAGAATTAAATTCACAATGTCCAGTCTATATATATTTGGCAAATTTGGAGAAAGTACTATAATATCAATGCTATCTTATTGAGTCCGAAGTTTTATACCTAAACCACATTTTATCATAAATTGTGTTACCATCCTAAGACTATCTTTTTAGATCTTAAAATATCTTCTTACATAAACAACCTCAGCTTTTCTGTATCTCAACATTATATATTTTACATCTCTTTTGCGAGTTTTTTTCTAAATTTGGTAACAAGGAAAATTATAACTATAATTATCTAATCTTCAACCCAATCAAAGACATGAGAAGGATAGATATTGCCTGAGTAAGTAGAAAGTGCAGAGCAAAAAAATTCCAAAAATATAGAAATGACAAGGACAGCTGGCTTCCTTGACATTCATCCAAGGATCCTCTGTAATGACTGGGCATCCATTTTTAACCTACAGGTGTAGAATATTTGATAGACTATTTTGTGAAGCAAGAAATTTTGAATGCTGCCTTACCTTGTCTTGGCAAAGGTCAGTGGTCACCTTCTTTTGTGTTCTGCATGTCCAATTTGGACAGCATACTATCAGAAGATGAAGTAATGGCAGTTTCTTCCTCAAATGACTAGCTTTGCCACATTGAAACTCCATATGGGGATTCTTTGATGCCCATCTTTTTTTTTATTGAGTAGATTGGTACTGTCAGGAGCAGACATGTCTCACTGTCATGAAAAGCCTTAGGTTATTAAAACACCCTAAATGGGATATTCTGAGGGTCTCTGAAGTATATGAAGACCATCTATGCATTTAAAATATATCTGTTTGACCTTGAGAACATACCTAGCATGATTAATTTGGTTATTATAGACAACTAACTACTAACCTGTCTTTCTTTATGATCCTAAATAGCTGCCAAGGCTAAAACTTTATGTTACATTTTTAAATGAGATGCATAGGTACAATAGCTTAAACAAGAATAGAAACATATATACAGTATAAAATGACCTTAAATTTGTATCAATATACAAAAATCCGTACAAATGTAAAATATTTGAAATTAATAGTTGCATTTTAAACATGATGATAGTGGGCTAAACCTCTGAAAATGTAAGCCACCCCAATTAAATGCTTTCCATTTATAAGAAAAAATAGTTGATTTTTAGATTATAGGTAAATTAAATAATCTACCCTTTTATCCTATCATTTATATATCTCCCCTTTTTTCTTTTCAGAACTAGGTCCCTGAATCAAATTTTCTTTGCTTAGTTTCCTCTCCAACATGTCCCATAACATCTTATAGCCAAACCTCAGTAAACAATGACAAACATCCACCAAATTACCAAAAACCACCCATCCAAATTCTTGGGAATGTGGGCATTGTGTTTTTGAAATTATTTCCTGCTGTCTGGGGGTGATGGCATCTTTAGGGGACCCTGAGAAAAGTAAGGAAATGGTCTAGTCCTGGGACAGCTTTTGTCTAGTTTCAGTGTGATAGGAAAGTACAGGGCTTATTTGAAGTCCTGGCTAGAGTAGTCTGTGAGGCTGTACCAACTTCGCCAGCAGCTTTGAAGTTTTTCTCCCTGAGGAATTTTGAGGAAAGTGTGACAGATTCATTTTGAGAGGGTGAATCACCTTGGCTACTTCTCTTCATTGGTGTCTGGTCCTTTTTTTCTGAAAACATGCAAACTTTTAAAGGAAACATGTATATCTGTATTAACACAAATATGAAATTTGCAGTATACACAAGTCAGTTAAAGATGATATTTTTTGTTCTATATTTAAGGAGGCAAAAGACTTCTGTCAACTTTATAAGTCTGTTTGGACTGTATAACCAAACTGTCATGAGGACTCTATAGCCAACAAGAGTCATCATGTCTTGTAGCTGAAGGTTCCCTGGTCCTGCCTGGCCCACGGTCAGGACAAATCTCTCTCATCTGCCAGTCCTACAGCTGCTCAGACCCAAATAAACACACAGATGCTTATATTATTTAAACTGCTTGGCCTAATGATTCAGGCTTCTTGCTATCTAGTTCTTATATCTTAAATTAACCCATTTCTATAAATCTATACCTTGCCATGTGGCTTGTGGCTTACCGGTACTTTACATCCTGTTTCTCATGGTGGTGGCTGGCAGTGTCTCATGACTCAGCCTTCCACTTCCCAAAATTTTCCTCTCTCTTTGTCCTGCCTATATTTCCTGCCTGGCTACTGGGCAATCAGTACTTTATTTATTAATCAAACATAGAAACACATTTTTGCAGCATACAGAAAGACATCTACAGCAATGTCTCAGCTAGTCTTCAAGCTATTCCCATGTAGAGGGAATAGCATATATATATCAACTGTCTTATAGTTTTTCTTGTTTTTTTATTTATGTCTGTACCCAAGATTTTCAGGTCTCCCCTGATCCAAAATGGTATTTAGTAATTTTGAAGAAATCATAGCTTTTTTTTTAACTTCCCATGAAAGCAAAAGCAAAACCTCTTCCCCATTGCAACATATTTGTGACTTCCATTTTGAAGTTAAGACAGCCTTAAAATATATAGGTTTGTTTAATTTAGTAGTTTCCATAATCCAATGTTTCTCAGCAGCTACTTTTTTTTTGTTCATTGGCAATTAAAAATTTAAAGTCAACAAAATACCAAACAGGATCCAGATAATCTATTTCCCATCCGTATGTGGCTTATTTTCTTTACACTACTTTACTCTTTCTTTAAAAACACTACTTACTATTTTTAAACTATTTATGTAGCTGAAGTTTTTCTGGTCCCAACCAGCTCCTGTGGCCTCATTGTCCCACAGCCACTCAGACCTCCCATTTTCAATGTATGGGAGTGGATTCATTGTTTAAGCTTTAGTAATGTTTTATTTACAAATGTAGATTACCTTTTTAGCTGGAGAGTTTCTCTCTAGGTCCCGACAAGCCCCTACAGTCCCACAGCCCACTTATAAAATAAACACACAGACGCTTATATTATTTAAACTGTTTGGCCTAATGGCTCAGGCTTCTCACTAACTGACTCTTATATCTTAAATTAACCCATTTCTATAAATCTGTACTTTGACACATGGCTGATGGCTTACCGATATCGTGACATCTTGCTTCTCCTGGCAGCAGTTGGCAGTGTCTCCTCTGCTCTCTTTTCTTCTCTCCTATCTCTCCAGTTAGAATGTCCTGCCTAGACTTATTCTGCCTCGCCATTGGCGAAACAGCTTTATTTATCAAGCAATCAGAGAACACATTTTCACAGCATACAGAATGACATCATCCATCATTTCTTCTTTTCTTTCTATTCAAAAGGAAGGTTTTAACTTCAACATAGTAAATTTACATATAAAAAATAGACATAAGGCAAGAATTATAGTTATGATATCTAGTCTATTTGTATTTGGAAAAATTAAAGAAAATATTCTATCATCTATCCTATATTTTTGAGTCTAACGTCTCATATCTAACTTATCAATTATCATAATGAGGGAAAATCATAATTATAATTATCTTGTCTTCAATTACATCAAAGACCTCAGAAGGATATAATATTACCTAAGTAAACAGGAAGAACATTGTAAGCAACTTCCAAAAATCTAGAATGACAGAGATAGCTGGCTACTTGCAGAGTTACCCAAAGTTCTTCTGTAATGTTGGGGCATCCATTCTTTAGCCTACCAGCCTAGAGTCTCTCAGTGGCTTCTGTCTGTGTCCTGTAGAATGTCTGACAGTTTTTTCTGCAAAGCAGGAACCTGAAGGACCATTTTGCATTGCAAACTTAAGTGGTCACCATCCTATGGGTCCTGCATGTCCAGTCAATACAACATATTGTCAACCTGTCCAGGCAAGAACAGTTTCTTGCCCAAATGGCTATTTTTGCCAAGAAGAAGATAAAATCCATATGGAGTATCTTTGACATCCTTCTTTCTCTCTGAGGTAAAATGGTGCTGACAGGAGCAGATACGTCTCACTGTCCAGAAAGTCTGTTTTTAAAACATTTCAAATGCCATATTCTGTAGGTCTTTGAAGTGTTTGACAATGATCTGCTTAACTGAATTATGTCTATGTACACCTAGAAAACTTAACATGACTATAAGTTTGACTATCGTAGAAGACTAATTATTAACCTCTATTTCTTAATTTTCCATTTCAATTTAAATGAGCTGCACAAACATAATACCTTAAACAAGAGTAGAAATATACACACAGTATTACAAAATTAACTTTAAATTTGTATCAATAAACTAAAATATATACCAATGTGAAACGTTTTAAACATGTTTCTCTTTGAAAGTAGGTTCAACAATCTACCCTTTTATCCTATCATATCAATATCCTATATTTCCATATCATATCCCCCTTTCTACTTTTAGAAAGAGATTGACTATGACCAATAACAATTTTTAACCAACAACCTAAATAAAGAAATACATCCATAATCCATTTTTTGGAAATGTGGGTGTAGTGTTCTAGGCTACTTCCTGCTGATAGGGGGTGCTAATAGTCTTATGAGGATCCTGAGAAAATTCGAGATAATGGGTCAAATCCTGGGAAGGTCAGCTATAACCTTTGTTGATAGGTACCATCTATTAAGATGCAGGAGTTCTGGCTTGATCAAATCTGATCCATCTTAACTTGAAACAAATCTATAGCCTCTTGCTTCCTATGGAAACAAAAGCAGAGCCGCCTTTCCAAAGCAACATATCCTTAGATCCAAATTTTGAAGTCAAGGTACCTTTAAAATGTACATATTGTTTAATTGAGCAGCATTTACAATCAAATGTCTCTTTAGTTAAAAATCCCCAAAACAATATAATCCAGACTCTCTGTGTGATTTCTATCTTTATGTGGGTTATTTTTCGTATTACTTTTACTTGCTCTTTAAAGACTTTATTTTTTAAAACTTTCTATTTCTTTATATATCTGTCTACATACCTTTTCCTCTCTCTTCCAAGCCTACATATATTTTTACACATTGTAAATCATTTAAAGTCTTATTCCATATGAATCTGCATTATTGTGAATCTATTGTTTTAAACTGCAGTTGTTAGTACAAAAAGTGGCAGCCTTGGCTGTTGACTCCACCCACCTCAGATTCCCAATATGGCAGTGGTATGTTTACAGCCAGCACTGGATTCCATGTTCTCTGCTGACTCTGGGAGGCAGTGGGTCCATGCCTCCATCCAGCAGCATGTAGCCCAGAAAGCTTTTTTTTTTTTTTTTGTGTGTGTGTGTGTGTGTGTGTGTGTGTATTAGCAAAAGCTAAATCCACCACACAGCATACTGTACAGCTTGGAGATGCCTCTGTGTACTGTGGCAGGAATCTGTAGTCATACTGTTTAGCTCATGGTGGCTCGTGGCCAGCTCCATCTCACAGGAGATGAGTTTGTGGTGCTGCTAGCATGAGACTGCGAGACTAGGAAGCCCATGGAGCTCCACTTCTGTGCATTCAGAATATTTAAACTTTCTTAGGTCTATATGGATCAATGACCAATGATGAGGTGTCAGTTGTAGCTGGAAGTATTAGTGTGTCCCAGCTAGCTGGTGGTCAGGACAAATCTCTCCCACTCATGTCCTGCAAGTAGACACACAATGGCTTATATTAATTATGAACTGTATGGCCATTAGTTCAGGCTTATTACTGACTAGCTCTTACACTTAAATTAACCCATAATTCTTATCTATGGCTTGATACCTTTCTCAGTTCTGCCTTGTCATCTTGCTTTCTCTGTGTCTGGCTGGAAACTCCTGATTCAGCCTTCCTCTTCCCAGAATTCTCCTTATCTGCTTATCCCACCTATACTTCCTACCTGGCTACTGGCCAATCAACATTTTATCAACCAATCAGAATAACAACCATTCACAGCACACAGAATGGCATGCCACAGCACTTCCTCTTTTCTGTATAATCAAAAAGGAAGGTTTTAACTTTAACATATTTATTACTTTATTACTATTTATATCCATTTTCTTTTCTTTCTTTGTCACCTAAGCACAATCAAATACATCATAACTGTTCAAAGCATTTCTGAGTTTGGACCTGACATTTTGCAAGTATGCAGCCTTCTCTGACCAGTGAGCCAAAACTTATATTGATAGGTGGAGGCTAGGCTAGTTGCCACATGGCTTTGCTTAGCACATGGCATTGGAGGCTGGTTCTTCCCACTTCAGGTGGGTGAGAGTGAAACTTCATGCTCTGGTAGGCATGTCTACCTAGTATCCTACCACTAAAGATTGGGCTTTCCACAGCTCATAAGCTCAATTCAAGTGCTCGGATGCAGGGTCACTTTGAAGTTTCACACCTCTGTATGCCACAAGCACCTAGCCTTCTCAGAACTCTTTTATCATCTTTATCCAGCCTTATGTGGATTTATATGCTCCACTGGGCACCAAATGTAGCAAGTTTTCTTACTACACTATCTTTAGACTGCAAATAATGACCTGTAGACTTCTTATCAACCACGAAAGCTTGGCCATTGGGTTAGGCTTACCTCACTAGCTCTTGTAACTTAAATTAACATATTTTTATTAATCTAAGTTCTACCATATGGCTCCATTACATTTTCTCTGAACTGTTTGTCTGACTTCTTCAATGTCTCCCTGGCCTCCCACTAGCATAATCTGCGTGCACCAAGATTATTCCTCCACTTCATCTCTCTCCATCTGGAAGTTCCACTGATAGCTCCTGCCTAGCTATTGGCCATTCAGCATTTTATTAAACCAATCAGAAGGTGCCTTAGACAGAGACACATCTTTCCATTATAAACAAATATTCTACTACACTCCTCTTAGCATCCACATATATGATATGGCAATATTCTACTCTATGACTTCAGTATTTGAAACATCAAAAATGTACTGTGGGAAGATAATCAATATGCATTCAGTATTCTTCCATTTTTTATATAATCTGTTATTATTAGGACCAATCACTTGAGTTCAAAATGTCCCTTTATTATATTCGTTCATATTTTAATACTCATTTGAAACTAAAATCTATTTTAATACCACATTACAAAATAATAATCAAAAATCAACAACAGTAATTTAAAGTGATAATCTTCAGTGAATAAAAAATTTTCCTGACTGATTCAATATCAACTGTTTATTGATTTTTCCAAACTATTATTATTGAGAGCAGTCATCAGCCATCCAGATTGTACAAGAACAGGGCACAACTGATGTTCTTTCAAAGACACCAACAGCTCTGCCTTTAAAATGATTAACAGACAAACCGGTATGGGATCAGCAATGGTCTTTAACAACAGAGAAACTTCAGGCTTTAGAAAAGCTGGTACAAGAGCAGTTAAATGCTCAGCATATTGAAAAATCAACCAGCCCTTGGAATTCTTCTGCATTTGTTATTAAAAAGAAATCTGGTAAATGGAGAATGGTAACAGGCCTAAGAGCAATTTACAAGGTAATTCAGCCAATGGGATCTCTGCAATCTGGAATTCCTTTGCATACTTTATTAAAGGATGGGATCTAACAGTTATCAATTTAAAAGACTGTTTTTTCTCAATACCCTTACAAGAAAAAGACAAAGAAAGATTTGCCTTCACAGTGCCTACTTCATAATAATTCCCAGCCAGTCAAGAGATATCAATGGAAGATTCTCTCATAGGGAATGTTAAATAGCCCAACCCTGTGCCAGTATTTTGTACAATAGCCATTGTAAGAAATATATAAATGATTTCCTAAATCTATAATTTATTATGGACAATATTTTACTAGCTGATTCAAAGGCAGATACTTTAGAAAGTATGTTTGAAAAAATAAAGAAAATTTTGCCTTATTGAGGATTACAAATTGCTCCTGAAAAGATACAAAGAGGAGATTCTATTAATTATTTAGGATATAAAACAGATCTACAAAAAACTTAGACCCCAAAAAGTGCAAATTAGGAGAGATCAATTATGGACTCTTAATGATTTTCAGAGATTATTCAGAGACGCCATTCTGCTGTCCAGAGAGTTGCATGTAATGACACACAGGTAATGCCATGGAACACGTGGCGACATGGAGATTAATAGAAATGGGCTGAGTTTAGTTACAAGAGCTAGCTAGCAAGAAGCCTGAGCCACTAGGCCATATAGTTTGTAAATATTTGTGTTTACTTCGGTCTGAGCAGCTGCAGGACTGGGCGGTACAGAGGAAAACCTCCAGCTACCCCAACCAGAATTTCAACCAAACTTCTAAGTTTAATTGGTCAATATATCTCTTAAATCTCTTTTTCTCTTTCTACTACACTTTGATTAAAACTCTCATTGTGTGAATTCCTATGCTCCAAATTTAGGAAATCATATCCTCTTATTGCTATTTACCATTATGGGGGTAAAATGATTAAAATGTGGTTTGTTCATTTGAAGGAGTGCTTCACATGTGATATATATTTGCAAGTTATCAGAAGCAACCTAATGTAAAAGGACTTCACTTTTATGTTATATTTGGACATCATATATATTCTAAGGTAAACCATTAACCTTTTACAACAATATTTTAATGAATATTGTTTTTTTAACTTACACATATTATTTTTCACACTGTTACTGCCTTTATTACTAGTTTTAACTGTCTTTCAAATGTTCCATGATTGTGTTTTTTTTTCCCTGTGGGATAATGCTTTTGTACACTGATTTAATAAAATGCTGATTGGCCAATAGCCAGGCAGGAAGTATAGGCAGGGTAGGCAGACAAGGAGAATTCTGGGAAGAGGAAGAGCTGAGTCAGCAGTCACTAGCTAGACATAGAGGAAGCAAGATGACAGAACTGAGAGAAGGTACCAAGCCCAGTGGCTAAACATAAGTAAGAATTATGGGTTAATTTAAGTGTAAGTGCTAGTCAGTAATAATCCTGAGTTAATGGCTGAGCAGTTATAATTTTTTTTCTTTCATTTTTCTTTATTAAGAAATTTTCTACTCACTCCATGTACTATACACAGATCCCCCCTCCTCCCTCTTCCCACCCTCCAGCCCTCTTTCCCAAGCCACCCTGCATCCCCCTCACTCCCCAAATCAAGGTCTCCCATGGGGTGTCAGCAGATCCCAGCACACTGAGCCTAGGCAGGTCCAAGCCCCTTCCCACTGCACCAAGGCTGTGCAAGGTGTCACACCACAGGCACAAGATTCCAGAAGCCTGTCCATAGACCAGGGACATATCCCGATCCCCCTGCCTGGGTGCCCCCCAAAAGGTCAAGCCAAACAACCATCTTACATATCCAGAGGGCCTAGTCCAGACCCATGGAGGCTCCACAGCCACCAGTCCACAGTTCATGGGTTTCCACTAGTGTGGCCGGTGCTATTCCCATGATGTCCTCATCTATCATGGTACCTTCCTCCCTGCCCTCCCACTCTGTCCCTGTTCCAGCTTGACCCTCCCATTTCCCTATGTTCTCATCCTCCACTCCTCACCCTCTGCCGCCCCCCAACACCCAGTCCACTCATGGAGATCTCATCCACTTCTCCTTCACAGGGTCATCCATATGTCCCTCCTAGGGTCTTTCCCTGTTAGCTAGCCTCTTTGGAGTTGTGGGTTGCAATCTGGTCATCCCTTTCCTCACATTTAGAATGCCCTTATGAGTGAGTACATGCTGTGTTTGTTCTTCTGCATCTGGGTTACCTCACTCAAGATGATATTTTCTAGTTCCATCCATTTGCCTGAAAATTTCATGATATCATTGTTTTTTACTGCAGAGTAGTACTCCATTGTGTATATGTGCCACATTTTCTTTATCCATTCTTCAGTTGAGGGGCATCTAGGTTGTTTCCATGTTCTTGCTATTATGAATAATGCTGCTATGAACATAGTTGAGCATGTGTCCTTGTGGTAAGATCGAGCATTCCTTGGGTATATGCTCAAGAGTGGTATAACTGGGTCTTGAGGAATACTTATTCCCAATTTTCTGAGAAACTGCCATACGGATTTCCAGAGTGGCTGTACAAGTTTGCATTCCCACCAACAGTGAAGGACTGTTCCCCTTCTTCCACATCCTCTCCAAAATAAGCTGTCTTCAGTGTTTTTGATCTTAGCCATTCTGACAGGTGTAAGATGGTATCATAGAGTTGTTTTGATTTGCATTTCCCTGCTGACTAATGATGTTGAGCAATTCCTTAAATGCCTTTCAGCCATTTGAGATTCTTCTGTTGAGAATTCTTTGTTAAGCTCTGTAACCCATTTTTTAATTGGATTGTTTAGTATTTTGATGTCTAGCTGTTTGAATTCTTTATTTATTTTGGAGATTAGCCCTCTGTCAGATGTGGGGTTGGTGAAGATCTTTTCCCATTCTGAAGGCTGTCATTTTGTCTTATTGATGGTGTCCTTTGCTCTACAAAAGCTTCTCAATTTCATGAGGTCCCATTTATTAATTGTCACTCTCAGTGTCTGTGCTACTGGTGTTATATTTAGGAAGTGGTCTCCTGTGCCAATTTGTTCCAGACTACTTCCTAATTTCTCTTCTATCAAGTTCAGTGTAACTGGACTTATGTTGAGGTCTGTGATCCACTTGGACTTGAGTTTTGTGCATGGCAACAGATATGGATCTATTTGCAATCTTCTGCATGGTGACATCCAGTTATTCCAGCACCATTTGTTGAAGATGCTTTCTTTTTTCCATGGTACAGTTTTGGCTTCTTTGTCGAAAATCATATATTCATAGGTGTGTGGATTAATGTCAGGGTCTTGAATTCAATTCAATTCCATTGGTCCACATGTTGGTTTTTATGCCAGTACCAAGCTGTTTTTATTACTACATATAATATATATATAGTAGAGCTTGAGGTCAGGGATCATGATGCCTCTAGAGGTTGCTTTATTATATAGAATTCTTTAACTATCCTAGGTTTTTTTGTTTTTCCATATAAAGTTAAGTATTGTTCTTTCCAAGTCTGTGAAGAACTGTGTTGTGATTTTGATGGTGATTACATTGAATCTGTAGATTGCTCTTGGTAAGATTGCCATTTTTACTATGTTGATTCTACCTATCCATGAGCATGGGAGATCTTTCCATTTTCTGATAACTTCTTCAATTTCTTTCTTCAGAGACTTAAAGTTCTTATCATACAGGTGTCCATAATAGCTGAACTCATTTTCATTCCTGAGAATACAGAATAAAATCTTCTTTTATTCCTGCACTTTTACCAACATTTGTTTTTGTTTGATTTATAGTCACCCTGACTTGCATTAGATGGAATTGAAATGTACTTTTGATTAGATTTTCCTATTAGCTGAAGATGTTAGACTTTTTTCCATGTATTTCCTGGGCATTTGTACAGCTTCTATCAAAAACTCCCCTTTTTTTAAGGGAATAATTCTTTATTTCAGAAATAAACATTTGTCAATATTCGATGGCACAGTCATATCTGAATGGAATGGCAGAAGTTATAATGCCAGCACAGCTGCTTGACAAAGATCCAGGAAAACTGAGCCACATGATGGCTGCCATGCCACCTTTGGTTTTCATCTCTACCTGTTACATACTTGGGGCACTTTTACAATTTGGGGATGTTGGGTTGATGGAAAATTCTTTATGAACCATTTATGCCTTCTCCCAGGAATGCTGCTTCTAAGCTTACCCAGGAAAGTCCTGAACATACTACCCCACACACACTTTGAGGGAGATATCCTTATCTACTTGAAGGTCTTCCTTACGCCTTGGAGGTTGTGACACATAAAGAAGAAAGCAGAGGTCTCTTCATGAGGCTATGAGACATTCTTGAAACATCTCTTCCTGTACTTGCACTGGAACAAGATATTCAAAACAAAGTAAATTCAAAAAGGTCAACTAACAGAAACAATATTAGGTTCAGCCTATACTGTTTGCTCCCAGGGTCCATGGAAGAGTCTACCAACCAGATGAGGATTCTGATCTGAGGGATAGTCAATGAATCTAAGCACACTGAGTTCTTTAGTCCATTCACTTTATTCTTCTATGGCGACTCTATCTGCACAGTTTCTTTTCTGTTCTCTTACTTAGCTCCTCTCGGTCCCTCCTGCTCTCAGTCCCTTCTGCTGTTCTCTCATCATTCTACCTAGTTCTTTCCATCTCAGTCATCCTCATCCTTGTTCTTCTCCATCAAGTCTCTTCTCTCAGTGCTCTCAGAGAACCAGTATATGTACCCACAGAGTAATTCTTTTGTAAAGCAATGTGAGGCTTGACGTTTTCAGGGTCTCAGAGAGAGAGAGGTGATAAGGACCCACTCATAAAGCAATTAATTGTCAGCTTCCAATTACAACCCAAAAGGGGAGTAACTAAAGGGGAGTTCTCTGGTAGGGTCAACTAAAGGCTAAGATCAGTTAGGGAATTTATGTGCTCAAACTATAATCTAGAAATGGCTGGGTAAAATGTTAGGGGTTAGTAAGTCACAAGAAAGCAAACTGTCTTTGGCGCTGCTTTTCCCACTCATCCTGGCTGCAGCTGCTTTCTGATAGGGAGGGGGACATATGCTAGGTGGCTAAGCAACCTATGTCAGGGTGTGTAGCATTTGGTTAGTAAAAGCACTTTCACTCAGAGTAATTGCTGAGGAGAAAATCTAGGAATAACACCTGGCTGAGGAGGAGTTAAAACTTAATTTGCACAAGAAAGAAGCTTGGCACCTATTGCCTGTCTGGCCTTGTAGGCCATCTCCTTAGGTCAGTGGGAAGTAACTGCCTTAACTCAGTAACTAGCAAATGGCTAAAACATCATCCCAGTAATGTGAGCAGTAAATCTCTTAAGTTTAAGGTCTTGTGTAAATAACCTTGGGTGAAGGTAAGGGGTTGAGAATTTAATTGTTAGTGGTTCTTTTCTCTATCTGTAGGTGAGATGAGCTAATGTTTATTTCTCTGCATTTGTCCTTGGAAAAAGGTATCTTTGCTGAAATACTTTTGTCTGGAGAAAGGCCCTGGCCAGATATATGTTAATGAAAAATAAACACAGTTGGGGACAGTTGTCCAATTACCCTAAATGTATAGGGAAAGTAGTGCCCAATTGAGATGCAATCGTGAGATTACATGTACACATAACATGGAAATGCATGGTAAATGGGGCGAATCATAGCTGTTATTGCACAAGAAGTTTAGAACAAGAGACAGCCAGCTCATTCAAAAGGCAGTAATTCTACAACACCTTGCATGATGCTTTCCTGTAACAGAACCTTTAGTTCTGATAGGTTGATCTTCTGAACACTAGTTGTCACTGCGGTATACTCCATGGACTTTCACTACCAATAGTCAACAAGATCCAGTGGACTAGAGGAGTTGACCACAGTTCAGATTACAAGGCTCTTCCCACTGTACATTCAAACAATTACGTGGCATACAACTCTGCCCTACATAGAGACATATTGATGAGCAATGTATGGAGTGGAAAGACAATAAAAGTATGAAATGGTAGGACCTCCCTCTGTTAGAAGTTAGCTCATGTAGAGCCACTATAATGTCATATGACCAAGGAACAACCGAATGCCAGGATTAGACATATATGAGGATATAAATGTGAACATTGATTGTATTATGTCAGAATTTCAATAATAACTGCAGTAGCTTTGGCCTGAGGATTTTTCCTGGGCACTCTGACCACTAAGAGTTAATAATACATTGCTTGAGACATGGCAAAATGCCCAGGGTGGTTGAAGATTTTGTTTTGTTCTAGTGTCCTTGAAGTAACCAAAGCAACCAGCCTGAGCACAGGCTGTCATATGCCTCTAGATTCTCAAAAATTGGGTTATGGGGCTTATGAGTAAGAATGATAGCTCTGTTTATTAATGACGTCAAAACTTGAGGGAGATTAATTGGAAATGATAACTCTGTTCTATGATAGTTTATTAATAATGAATAAAAGATGAGCAAAAAGAAGTGAAACACATGTCCAAAAACAAAAATGATATGATCTATGTTTTGGAGCATCATGAACTAGCCCTGCTAACTAAATTCTGTATAAATAAAGAAACACTCTGGCTGCTAGTCAGTCAGGCTGCAAGATTCTCCTGACTACCATGACCTGGCTCACTTTCTTCTCCAGCTGACTCCTTATACCCTCTGCAGGACCATCTACCACTGGGGATGGCTCCCGGCAATTTGATGTCAAAACTGTTGTATTATGGGCTTCTCTTTCTCCAAATTAGTTCAAAATAAAGGACAACAGAACCATAACATATGTTATGGTTGTGTAGCTTGGTGTTCTTCTGGGATTCCTAACAGTGGGAGCAGAGGATATGGAGACATCCTCTTCTGCCTGCTCTTGGGACCCTTTTCCTCCTACTGGTTTGCCTCATCCAGCCTTAATATCGGGGTTTGTGCCTAGTCTTATTGCAACATGATATACCATGTTTGATTGATATCCCTAGGATACTTGTCCTTTTCTGAAGGGAAATGTAGGAGGAGTGGATCTGGGAGAGAAGGGAGGTAGGAAGAGGGGCTGGGAGGAGTGGAGAGACGAGAAACTGAGGTTGGGATGTAATATATGAGAGAAGAATAAAAAAATTAATGTAAAATAATAAAACAAATATTTAAAAATTTTAAGGACAAGAGAGCACAAATAATGCAACAAGTTGCAGTATGTGCACTTAATGGACATCAAAGAAACCACCTAAAAGTGGTAATTGGGTGATAACTTTTTGAAATATCAGCACACTGCCAGACCACAGACAGCAAAGGATTCTTAAAGCCAAAGGGGTGACCTAATCTTCCAATAGCAGTTTCAAAATAATACAGAATTTCAAAATATCTGTACATAAGCTACTCAAGATTCTCTAGCATTAACTGATAGAAGGAACAATGTAAGATGGTACTTTAGAGAGTTCAGCCTCAAAAAATAGTGAAGAGACAAATTTCAGATTCAACTGTTGTCTCCAAGTGCATCTTAGCTTTTAAGATAGGCATAGCCTTAGAGTTAAAGGATAGATAATATACTTGAGTCAGATGGATCAAGAAGCAAACAGATATTGCTATCCTAATATCAGACAAAATAGACTTCAAAGTAAAATCAATCACAAGATAAAAAGGACACTTCATTCTAATCAAAGGAACACTTAATCAAGTAAACATTGCTATCTTAAACACATATGCACCAAATCCTGGTGCATCTAATTTTGTAAAAATAAATATGCTCCTGGATTTGAAGAAATGGATTAACATCAACCCCTTAGTAATAGATGATTATAACACCCCACTTTCTCCAATAGACATGTAATATGGATAAAAAAGTAAACAGAGAAACACCAGAACCAAATGACATCACACATCACATTAAACTGATATCTACAGAATATTAAAGCCAAGCATTAAAGGATAAACTTTCTTTTTTTTGGAACTTTTTATTCATTTTGCATACCAATCACAGTTCCCACTCCCATCCCTCCTCCTGCTCCCCTCCCCTGCTCCTACCCTTAGCCCCCATCCACTCCTCCAAATGGGTTAGGACTCCCATGGGAAAAATCAACAAAGCCTGGTACATTCATTTGAGGCAAGACTAAGCCCCTCCCTGCTGCATCAAGGCTAAGCAAGGCATCCCACAATAGGGAATAGGTTCCAAAAGCCAGCTCATGCATCAGGGATAAATCCTGGTCATACTTCCATGGGCCCCTCAAACAGACCAAGCTACACAACTGTCTCTCACAGAAGTGTACCAAAGCTTCTCTAAAATAAATCATATCCTGGAATTTTTTTTCTTACAAATTTGGGAAGATTGAAATAAATCTGTGTTCCTAAATGACCATAATGTAATAACATTTCAAATTGACAGCAAACATATATTTAGTAAATACACAAATTCATGGAGAGTAAATAAATTACTACTGAATGATAAATGGGCTAAAGAAAAATCTTATTTAATAAATTCCTGGAACTAAATTAAAATGAAACCATTATAGAACAAAACTTCTGAGACAGAAATTTTTCCAAGGGAAATTCATAGTTCTAAGTTTCTATAGTAAAGAGAAAATCTGGAGTTTTTTCCAATGAAGTGTCACTGCGTATGTCAACCATGCACAGGGAAGCCCCCACACCCAGGAGTAGCTGACCAAGAAAAAATGGACTCCATGTATTTCTTGTCTCTTTTTACTTTTGCTTTTTTATTATTTTTTTTGTTCTTCCTTGAGAGTGAGAAAGATCACAAGATATTATTGATCCAAACTAACAAAGGCAATATGGTAGTGGCACAAAAGCAGACATGTAGACCAATGGAACAAAATTAATGAGTACACTTAACCTCAGCCATTTCATATTTGACAAAGGCACCAAAAACATATGCTAGTTTTTTTCAATTTATTTTATTTTATTTTATTTTACAATATATTTCAACTTTACATATTTTACATATCAGCCATAGATTCCCCCGTTCTCCCTCCTCCCGTCCCACCTCCCTCTCCCCGGCCCACCCCCCATTTCCATCTCCTCCAGGGCAAAGACTCCCCCGAGGGTTGAGATCAACCTGGTGGACTCAGCCCAGGCAGGTCTAGTCCCCTCGTCCCCGGCTGAGCCAAGGGTCTCTACTAAGCCCCAGGTTTCAAACAGCCAATTCATGCCCTGAGCACAGGACCCAGTCCAACTGCCTGGATGCCTCCTAAACAGATCAAGCCAATCAATTGTCTCACCCATTCAGAGGGCCTGATCCAGTTGGGGGCCCCTCAGCCATTGGTTCACAGTTCATGTGTTTCCATTCGTTTGGCCACTTGTCCCTGTATTCCATCCATCCCTGGTCCCAACAACTCTTGCTCACATAAACCCTCCTCCTTCTCGCCAATTGGACTCCCGGAGCTCCACCTGGGGCCTGACCGTGGATATCTGCATCTAGTTCCCTCCGTCACTGGATGGGGTTTCTAGCACGACAATTAGGGTGTTTGGTCATCCTATCACCAGGGTAGGTCAGATCGGGCTATTTCTTGACTATTGCCAGCAGTCTATTGTGGGGGCATCTTTGTGGATTTCTGTGGGCCTCTCCAGCACTTTGTTTCTTCCTATTCTCATGTGGTCTTCATTTACCATGAACATTCCTTGTGTTTCCTCTCTGTTCTTGATCCAGTTGGGATCTCCCGCTCCCCCAAGTTCTCTTTCCCTCGCCCCTCGCCCCTCATTACCCCCACTCATGTCCAGACTGTTCATGTAGATCTCATCCATTTCTCCATCATTGGGCAATCCCCGTGTCTTTCTTGGGGTCCTGTTTTCCAGGTAGCCTCCCTGGTGTTGTGAGTGGCTGACCAGTCATCCTTGTTCCACAACTAGTATTCTCCTATGAGTGGGTACATACCATGTTTGTCTTTCTGAGTCTGGGTTACCTCACTCAGGAGGATTTTTTCTAGATCCCTCCATTTGCCTGCAAACCTCATGATGTCGTTGTTTTTCTCTGCTGAGTAGTATTCCATTGTATATATGTACCACAGTTTATTTATCCATTCTTCGGTTGAAGGGCATCTAGGATGTTTCCAGGTTCTGGCTATTACAAATAATGCTGATATGAACATAGCTGAGCAAGTGCCCTTGTGGTATGATTGAGCATTCCTTGGGTATATGCCCAAGAGTGGTATAGCTGGATCTTAGGGGAGATTGATTCCCAATTTTCTAAGAAAGCGCCATATTGATTTCCACAGTGGCTGTATCAGCTTGCATTCCCACCAGCAGTGGAGGAGAATTCCCCTAGCTCCACATCCTCTCCAGCACAAGGTGTCCTCAGTGTTTTTGATCTTAGCCAATCTGACTGGCATAAGGTGGTTTCTCAGAGTTGTTTTGATTTGCATTTCCCTAATGATTAAGGATGTTGAGTAATTCCTTAAATGTCTTTCAGCCATTTATGTTTCCTCTGCTGAGATTTCTGTTTAGTTCTATAGCCCATTTCTTATTTGGACTGTTGGGAATTTTGATGTTTAATTTCTTGAGTTCCCTATATATTCTGGATATCAGTCCTCTGTCAGATGTGGGGTTGGTGAAGATCTTTTCCCATTCTGTGGGCTGTCGCTTTGCCTTGTTGACCATATCCTTTGCTCTACAAAAGCTTTTCAGTTTCAAGAGGTCCCATTGATTAATTGTTTGTCTCAGTGTCTGAGCTACTGGTGTTATACCTAGGAAGCAATCTCCTATGCCAATGCGTTCAAGACTACTTCCTACTTTCTCTTCTAGCAGGTTCAGAGTAGCTAGATTTATGTTGAGGTCTTTGATCCACTTGGACTTAAGTTTTGTGCATGGTGATAGATATGGATCTATTTGCAGCCTTTTGCAAGTTGATATCCAGTTATGCCAGCACCATTTGTTGAAGATGCTTTCTTTTTTCCATTGTATGCTTTTGGCATCTTTGTCAAAAATTATATGTTCATAGGTGTGTGGATTAATGTCAGGTTCTTCAATTTGATTCCATTGGTCCACAAGTCGGTGTTTATGCCAGTACCAAGCTATTTTTATTACTGTAGCTCTATAGTAGAGCTTGAAGTCAGGGATCGTGATGCCTCCAGAGGTTGTTTTATTGTACAGGATTCTTTTGGCTATCCTGGGTTTTTTGTTTTTCCATATGAAGTTGAGTATTATTCTTTCCAGGTCTGTGAAGAATTGTGTTGGTATTTTGATGGGGAATGCATTGAATCTGTAGATAGCTTTTGGTAAAATTGCCATTTTTACTATGTTAGTCCTGCCTATCCATGAGCATGGGAGATCTTTCCATTTTCTGACATCTTCTTCAATTTCATTTTTCAGGGACTTGAAGTTCTTGTCATATAGGTCCTTCCCTTGCTCGGTTAGTGTTACCCCAAAGTATTTTATTTCATTTGTGGCTATTGTAAAGGATGATGTATCTCTGATTTCCTTCTCAGCCTGTTTGTCAGTTGTATATAGGAGGGATACTGATTTTTTTGAGTTGATCTTGTATCCTGCTATGTTGCTGAAGGTGTTTCTAAGCTGTATCAGTTCCTTGGTTGAATCTTTGGGGTCACTCAAGTATACTATCATGTCATCTGCAAATAGGGAAAGCTTGACTTCTTCCTTTCCCATTTGTATCCCCTTAATCTCCTTATGCTGTCTTATTGCTCTGGCTAGAACTTCAAGTACTATATTGAATAAGTATGGGGAGAGCAGACAGCCTTGCCTCCTTCCTGATTTTAGTGGAATTGCTTTGAGTTTCTCTCCATTTAATTTGATGTTGGCTGTTGGCTTGCTATAAATTGCCTTTATTATGTTGAGGTAAGTTCCCTGTATTCCTGATCACTCCAAGACCTTTATCATGAAGGGGTGTTGGATTTTGTCAAATGCCTTTTCTGCATCTAGTGAGATGATCATGTGGTTTTTTTCTTTCAGTTTGTTTATATGGTGTATTACATTGACGGACTTTCGTATGTTGAACCACCCTTGCATCCCTGGGATGAAGCCTACTTGATCATGGTGGATAATTGTTTTGATGTGTTCTTGGAGTCTGTTTGCCAGTATTTTATTGAGTATTTTTGCATCAATGTTCATGAGGGAGATCGGTCTGTAGTTCTCTTTCTTTGTTGTATCCTTGTTTGGTTTAGGAATCAGGGTAATTGTAGCCTCATAGAAGGAGTTTGGTAATGTTTCTTCTGTTTCTACTGTGTGGAACAATTTAGAGAGTATTGGTATTAACTCTTCCTTGAAGATCTGGTAGAATTCTGCACTGAAACCATCTGGTCCTGGGCTTTTTTTAGTTTGGAGACTTTTAATGACTGTTTCTATTTCCTTAGGGGTTATTGGACTATTAAAATAGTTTATCTGGTCTTGATTTACCTTAGGTATGTGGTACCTATCCAGAAAATTATCCATTTCTTTTAGATTTTCCAGTTTTGTGGAATAGAGG
>CABHPH010102159.1:0-23306 GCA_902168325.1 Peromyscus nudipes
GAAAAGCGGGTAAGATTCTTAGCTCTGACCTCTTTGGGCTTTAATCCTTACATTGGCTTTGTGTTTATTATTTAATAAGGCGGTTGGTTACATCTACAGGCATCCTCAACTATACAGTGAGTCCAGGTCATCCTGAGCTGAGACCCTACATGGTAGTTTGAACCTGAAGCATACCCAATAGTCTAAGGCATTTTAACCCTGGTCTCCAGCTAGTAGCACTGTATGGAGAGGTTGCAGAACCCTCACAAGATGAAGGCTTGTTAGAGGAAGTGGATCACTAAACCCAGGCCTAGAGGCTCCAGCCCAGCCCCACTTCCGGCTCACTCTCTGCCTGGGTGTGGATACAATGTCACTAGCCGGCCTCCTGCTCTGCCACCTGCTTGCTCCCCTGCTCCACGTCTTCCCGCTATGGCAGACCCTATCCCTCTTGAACTATAAGTCTGAATAAACCCTTTCTCCTTAAAGTTGCTGCTGTGGGGATGTTACCATAGCAACAAGACATAAACCAAGACACTGTCCACAAAACAACCAAACAAAAGAGCTCATACTACAGGTCTCTTGGAAGCTAGCAGGGGTTCACACCATCCTCCATTATCATTACTGTGGCTGTCCTTAGTGTCCTTTATAAACAATTTGTGGGATAGAAAAAGAAGGGGAAGAGAAAGAGAGAGGGGAGAGGGAGACTGGTTTCAGGATGCATATATTTCTCTGAGACTTCAGAATAATTCCAATTCTACCCCAACCCTCTATTTAGAAAGAACAACTGGGATGCAGGCAGCTGTTTTCACCATGGGTCATCATGGGGATCTCATGAATTAATTGGAATAAAATATTTCCCAAAGATAGCTCCCATATCCCTGAGTCTCAAAAGGGTTATTCAGCTTTATTAGAATTTAGCCACTCAGTGTCTAGGGACTGAAGGGTAGTGGTGACATTCATGAGGGTCATGTCTGTGACATACATTCAGACATGCTCCTGTGTGAAGTAGGGTTTTGTTTCTCTGCAGATTCCATCCCGAATAATCGAGTGACATCACAGATGTCCTCAAGCTCCAGGCACAAAGAGAACCTCTGTCAGGGGCAGATCAGAGACATTTTCTGATGATTATAAATATAACTAAGTTTTCTAAACCAGAGAATTATGAATCACATTAAAATTAGCCTATTAATCGGGGTCAAAACTACGCAATTCAGTTCTCCTGTTGAAAATCATCTGGGAGGGGATTTATTACATATCCCAAAGTTTCTCTAAAGGAGGAACCTCAGAGCAACTCACAGAAGACACTGAGACCCTGAGAGTAAGACAACGGATTCCTCCCATGCACCCACTTCCCCTTCTCTTCATTGGCATTTGAGCTAGCTGGTGTCTTTTTTTTTTTTTTTAAAGATTTATTTATTTATTATGTATAGTGTTCTGTCTGGAAACACACCTGCATACCAGAAGAAGGCACCAGATCTCATTATAGATGGTTGTGAGCTACCATGTGATTGGTAGGAATTGAACTCAGGACCTCTGGAAGAGCAGCTAGTACTCTTAACCTCTGAGCCATCTCTCCAGCCCCACTAGCTGGTGTCTTGCTCAACCCTAAAGCCAGTGTGGGTTACACTAAACTTAATAGAAGAGAAAGTAGGAAGTACTCTTGAACGCATTGGCACAGGAGATCACTTCCTAAATATAACACCAGCAGCACAGACGCTGAGCACAACAATTCCTTGAGTCTTTTCCCCAGGCTTTCCTTTAATTGCTTATCCAATAGCATTCGGTCCCACGTGCAGTGACTTCCAGATTCGTAACTCATTCCTAAGCCCTTAGAACAAGACCCAGCGTCTACTTCATTCATGTGTCTCTTCATCGTCTCTACAGGAAACCTTTCAGAAAAACTCAATGTGCTCGACTTGGGTGCTTTGTCTTGGTGCCACTACCCCAGCTGGTCATTTCAGTCAGATTGCCCTGGAGGCACAAACCAGGAACCCATCTTCACTCCTGGCCACATCCTTTCCTTTACCTGATCACCTTGCTGTGTCCTGATTGGCAGGTGTGAACTGACAGTCCAGAACTCTAAGGCCACCTTGCTATTTAGCTCAGGAACACCAGTGTCAATCACACAGTAGCATTTCCTAGGTAAAGATACTCCTTTCGCTCTTTCAGGTAATTCATGTTCTGGGGACACAAAGCTCCATCCCCATCCAGTCTCGTCATCCCGTTCTATCATTCAATCCCCTCTGACATCTTTGCTCTCTGGACACCAGCACATCCCTCTTCCTGCATTCCCTACACTCAGTGAGTGGGCTTCCTAACACCCACCTTCAGTTCACACCAATGCTCCCCCATGGACTCTCCCTGCCGCGCTACCCCCACTAATTTCTTAGCATACAGAACAGTGGGTTATCATATGACACTTTCATTCGTAGTTAGTTTTGGTTGACCACTCCTTTCCTTTTGATTCCACCCTCTTCAGTCTTCATCATAAAAGGCTTTTTAGCAATGCCTGCCTTGATGTGAGCTCAATAATCCAGCTCTGTGGTCGTATCCTCAACTATTATACAATTGGTACACATTACAAATGTATTTAACAGATGATTATAAATTTTAAACAAAGACTAAATGTAAATAAAGTTAGTTACTTAGAATAGCTCACTACCTTCTTGAGGCCAGCTGGTCGCTGCCACAATGCCTCTGAAGTTCCTGTGGTTTTAGATATGTGCATCCGCAGCTTGAGGGCAGAGGTCGAGACATCTCCTAGGCTTGTCCAGGCCTGCTATAGCCACAGAGGAAACTAGTGTGTTTGTAATATGGCCATGGCAAAGCATTGGCGCTCTCTCAACTCCACTCCCCAACAAAATGGTAAATTCCCACTCTTTAAGAGAAATATGACAGATACACACCCTGTACCCCTTCAACACCACCAAGCCCCACTGTGAAAGCTGAAATTTAAGGAACATATGGTGTTGAATGCGCTACAGGTAGCATTGCTTAACCCAGCCTCATTTTGATTTCCCATGCATCCTGTAACCTTCCCAGCTGCCCATATTTTCCAAACCAAGCTAGCATTTCCTTAGGGAAACCAAGTCACTCTGAGGTCCAGCTAGCACAATTGCCTAGGCTGGGTGAAAAACGCCTCTGTGTAGATAAGCATTTTAAACCTCAAATCAAATTACTCTGTCACAATGGTGCTCGTTCTGTGGGTCCTGGGTCTGGCTGCCTTTGCTGTGGGACCTCCACCCTCGTTTTAATTCATTTCCTTTCTTTTGTAAGCAGTGTGGGTGCCTGCTGTTGTTGCTACGGCTGCTGTACTTCCTTCCAATCGAACTTCATCATTTGATTATTGGTGGCGTTTTATGCTTCTTTTGGTTTTTTTTCTTTTCTTTTTCTCTTTTCTTTCTTTCTTTTATTTTTTGAAATGGGATCTCGCCCTATAGCTCTAGCTGGCTTGAAATTCAGTAGGAAGCCTAGACTAGCCTTCAACTCAAAGTGGTCTTCCTTCCTCTGCCTCCCAAGTTTGAAGATGACAGCCATGCCCACCATGCCCTTTTTACTTGGTTACTATCAGATATAAAGATGTTGTCATTAACTTCTTAGATGGACATACTGAGCTAATGAGACTGCTAATTTCACCCTGTTAGCTATTTGACAAACATTTTTTAAGAAAAGTATTTATGTCCAACCCTGCCTGTGCTAAATGTAAGCCGGGCCCCGACTGAAACTCACAAAGCTAACAATGGCATAAATGAAACAAGCTGGACAAATAGACCAGATGACATCAAAGGCTGCACGTATAAGCGTATGGAACCAGAGACTGAAGAAGGAAGGCTTATCCAGGCGGAGAGGGGGCAAGCTCAGCAGATAAGGATGCTTGCCGCACAAGCATGAAGACCTTCAGATCCCAGCTCCCATATGATAATAGTAACTTCAGCACTGAAGGAGGGTCACTGCAGCTTTCTGGCCAGCAATCCTTTTTAAAAAACCTTCAGTGAGCAACTCATTTCATGGAAATAAGAGATATAGAGCATGGCACCTACTTCCTCTCAGGTCTCTGCATGAGCATGCATGCTCAATATCAGAAGAGTTTCCATACATCAAGACCCATAAATACTAAGGCATGCATACCTGCTGACACACAAGTACACATACACATAGATACCATACACACAAAGAATTTAAAATAGATATACAGATAAACGATAGGTAGGTAATAGATAAATACAATAGATGATGGATAGAAAGATGGATGATAGTTTAATAGATAGATAGATAGATAGATAGATAGATAGATAGATAGATAGATAGATAGATGATAGACGGGGTAGATGACTGATAAATTATAGACAGACATAGATGATTGATAGATAATAGATAAATGATGGACAGATATAGATGACTGATAGATAGATGATAGATAAGCAATGATGAGCTCTTCAAGTGGGATATGCCAAAGCTTAAAAAAAATAAAACATGAGAAGCAGCTGGATGATGTAGTTGACTATGGAGAAGGTATAGCTGTACACATCTGTATACAACTGGGATTGTTTGCATGAAAGCTGTGATATAAGGAAGGCTTTGCACCTACCCATCCCCCAAACTGAATGAACCAACTTCAGCTTCATAAAGGAAACAAAAGCTCAGGGTGAAGGTCCAAGAGGAAGCAGAGTCCACACCCTGCAGGTATTATTGAATGCCAGGTTATGAGATGTTACTGTGAGTGAAGAGATTGACATGTGGATGGAAGGATGTGATACGATTATAATGTAAGGTAGTTTATGTTTGAAAGGGATCATGAAGTTACTGTGAGAGAAACAAATCTGGGGACACGGGGTGGTTTGGTAAAGTAATATGACCAATTTAGGAAGCTGTGACTCCAGCACGTGGGAAAACGGAGGTGGAGGAGGAAGGCAGCCGTGGAGAGAGCTCAGATGTGGAAAGCGTCAAGGTGCAATATGCAAATGGAAGGACTGGGATTCGTTAGCAGATTCAAACATGATTATGCATGTTTACAAGAACATCTGATGACTATTAAACTGTACAAACACTCAGTGATGACTTCACTGCACATTATGATTATAATGGGTATAATCAGTTGGATGGGTGATACTAATTTAAAGGGAAAATAATTTTGAGAAAATATTGAAAATACATTCATAATGAAGATTCGTTTGAGAAACGTTAAGCACCTTTGCAGTTGAATAAACACTTTATAATAATCAGCAACATATTAAGGGCTTTTGTCTATGTCTTAAAAGTAAGTTCAGTACAATAGGAATATTGTTTTGTCATGACGAATGCATCTTTGACTAATTCTTTTGAAAGGAATGCTGTCAACTGTGTTAGTTACAACTCACAGCTTAACATGACAGTTCATTCTGTAAGTTCATTCAATAAAACACTGCTCAACTGATTATATATCTGTCTATGTGCACATATGTGTATATACATATTTGCATGTGTGTACATGTGCATGCGGAGGCCCAAGGTTGACTTTGGGTATCTTCCTTGATCAGTCTCCACTGTATACATCTCTTTGAACCCTGAACTCTTTGCTTTGGCTACTGTAGCTAGCCAGCTTGCTCCAGGAATTCCCTGTGTTGGCCTCACTTTGGTTGGCCCTACAGGTGGCTTGTCATACTTTTGGTTGGCTTTTTACATAGCCAGATCATGGGATCATAACTCCTGATGTTCACACTTATGTGGCCTCTCCCAGGTCCCATTCCTTACATGTTTGAAGGTGCATATGGCCCATGCCCAGTTTCACTCCTATCTCCACTGGCCTCATCAAAATTGTATGGGAATAGATAGACATATACAATAAGGCTTTCTTGAGTTTGAGGTTTTTGTTTTTAACTACACACACTTACCATTTCTAATGTAAAATGGGAATGATCAATATCAGAAGAGTTTCCATACATATTTATTTCCATAAATAATAAGTCAGAATAGGCACACCCAAACATTAACAGAGAAGTTAAAAAAGATTTTGAAATCAACCTGTTGAATTAGTTTGTATTGAGTTTATTGCATAATCCCTAGGAGTCTTAACATGTAAAAATGGAGATTAAGTTTAGTAGAAAGAATCCAAAAGATATTAGAGTGGTTTTTATTATGGTTATAGCTAGAAGTTAAAACAGGTAAAGGAGTAAACATTAGAAATATAGGTCTCTGTCCATTTGTTTTAGAATATAATTGTTTTTAAGTGTGTTTAAAATAAATAGATGTGTTTAATTTCATGAGTGTTTTGCTTGAATATATGTCTGTGCATGACACACATGCCTGGTGACCATGAAATTCAGAAGATTGTGTTGAATCCTTTGGAACTGGAGTCACAGATGCTTGTGAGGCCCATGTGTATGTCGGGCATCAAACCTTGATCCTCTGAAAGAAGAGCAATTGCTCTTAACTGCTAAACTATCTCTCCAGTCCCCAGAAGAGAGTTCTTTATATTCATTTATTTTTGTGGTTTTGGGTAAGATCTTACTGTGTGGTCCAGGCTGGCCTGGAAGCAGTAATCCTCCTGCCTCCACCTTCCAAGAACTAGGATTACAGATGCGAACCACAATGCCAAGACTTATATATTTATTGTTTTAAGCAATACAAATATCCAAGATTCAAGCTAAAACTAGGAATGTTTATTTATAGATATGTGCACACATGTTTGCAAACATCTAAGTTTCTAACTCTGCCTATATATAATATATCTATATGCATTTATCTGGAATGATACTCAGAAACTAATTAATAGTGCTTGCTTTGGGAAGAAAACAAAGGAATGGGAATTGAAAAGAGAATTCAGGGATCTGTTAAAAATATATTCAAGGAGCAGAGAAGGCAGATGTGAAATGTAGTATTTGCAAGCAATGATAAAGGTCAATCTATGGCTACTATGGTCCTTCAAGCAATGGCAGTAGGTTGCTACCAAACAAGGTTCTACAGCTAGTGTGAAAAATACATATGGCCACTGTATCTAAAAGGCCATTTAGTTCCAAGGAATGACACTGGGAAAATGTGAAAGGCTGAAAATAGAATGCTCCTTGGCAGAGAACACAGTCTCCCAAAAACATTCTGTAAGGTCTTCATGTAAGTCTGATACTGCTCTAATTTCCAAATTTCACCTTTCTAGAGAAAGGGGTGTGTGTGTGTGTGTGTGTGTGTGTGTGTGTGTATGTGTGTGTGTGTGTGTGTGTGTGTGTACAGATACACTCACAGTACAAGCTCACATAGAGGCCAGAGGTCCACATTAGTGTCTTGCCCAATTGTTGTCTATGTTGGTTCTTGAGACATGGTCTCTCACTGAACCTGGAGCTCACTATTTTCTCTAGATTTGATGACCAGCAAGACCAGTTGTGATTAAGCATGCAAACCACAAGGCTCACAATACAGTGCTTGACAGTTCCTTTCTTACCACGTGTACTGAGTGATCTCCCACCCATGCCCTGCAGCCACAGAGCAGAACTCTCCAAGTCCCTTGATTTTTGTTTTTAACTTCAGTGCTTTTTCAAAACCAGACTTCATAAAACACTTCAGAAAACCAACTATATACATGATTTTTCTTTTTACTTTGCCTCCTTGTGTTGTATTCTGGAAATTTCTTTCACACTAAATACCCATACATTGAGCTCCATGAGGAGTCAGAAAATGAGAAATTGGCAATGGAGACATTGAAAGTCCTATTCCTCAGAGAGAGGGGGCTGTAATGGCTGCAGGCTGGAAGTTATGAAGCAACTCATGGGCACCATGCTTCTACAGAAATAATTCTTAAGGAGAAGACCCAAGAACACCCTCAAATGTAAAAATTGATTATAAATACTTGAATTCTGGTTCTAATACCCAAAGGGCAAAACCAACATGCTTAGAACCAATCAAATGATGAGAAAAGTTACAGCATGCATGAGCCAAATTTTAAAGCTTAATATTTTGAAAAATAGGACATGACTCATGAAAGGAAAGGGTATTGCAAGACATTCAAGGGTGGGTGTACCCCATAGGGGGTCTACACGGGTGCTGGTATACCCCACAGAGGGTCTACACGGGTGCTGGTGTACCCCACAGAGGGTCTACATGGGTGCTGGTGTACCCCACAGGGGTTTACATGGGTGCTGGTGTACCCCACTGCTGTGGATATCGCTCTGTATAAATAAAACACTGATTGGCCAGTAGCCAGGCGGGAAGTATAGGCGGGACTAGCAGAGAGGAGAGAGGAAAAGGAGAGGAAGGCAGGGGAAAGGAGACACCAGCTGCCATTCAGGGAGCATCATGTAGAGGCAACAGGTAAAGCCACGAAACACGTGGCAACATATAGATTAACAGAAATGGGCTTAGTATAAGAGTAAGAGCTAGACAATGGTAGGCCTGAGCTAATGGCTGAGCAGTTTAAATAATATAAGAGTTGGTGTGTTTATTTTATAGGTGGGCTCCGGGACGGCGGGGCTTGGCGGGAGCTGGAGAGAAATTCTCCAGCTACAAATGGCACCCAACGGGTTGGCAAGAGTTTCCACCTAAAACCTGACAAAAAAGTTTCTAAAACGGAGCTAAAAACAGTTCCTAGTTGTCTCTCTCAAGTTAGTGACAGCCTGCATGTTTGAGCTACTATGGCGGGTTCCTGGTGTGCGCACTCAACCTGCAGTATGGCGGGAATGAGGCCTCTACAAGTGGCACATTACGTTGCCTGGTGGATTTAGCCTTTGCTAGTACAAAACAAAAAAAAGAGGTTTCTGGGCTACACACTGCTTTGATAGAAGCATAGACCCACTATTTCTGAGAGTTGATGGCTCCCAGAGCTGGCAGAAAACATACCACCACCATGTTGGGAAGCTGAAGTAGGCAGAGCCAGCAGCCACAGCGCCATTTCAGTCTTAGAATGCTGCAGTTTAAAACAATAGGTTCACAATAAGACTGATTCAGATGGAATAGTTTACAATGTATATAAAAATGTACGTAGGCTTGAAAGAGAGAGAAAAAGAAATATATACAGTTATATAAACAAATAGTTTTTAAAAATAAAGTCTTTAAAGAGACAGTAAAGGTAATATAAAAAATAAGCCATGTAAAGATGGCTATCACACAGAGAATCTGGATTATGTTCTCTTTGATATTCATAACTGAAGAAAAACATTTGATCGTAAAAGCTGTTGAGTTAAACAAATACGGCTATTTTAAAGGTACCTTGACTTCAAAATTTGGATGGAAAGATATGTTGCTTTGGAAAGGAGGTTCTGCTTTTGTTTCTACAGAAAGCCAGAGGCTATGGATTTGTTCCAGATTAAGATATATCAGGTTTGACCAGCCAAGACTCCCTGAGAGGTCTCTGATGACACCATGGCCCAGATGATTCAACATCCATATTGGATTCAAGGCAACTGGCTCAGACGATACACCCTCACTGACTACTCCATGATCCTAAAATTTTCTTTGTGTCCCCATAAGATACAGTGCCCCCCTCCAGCAGGAAGTAGTAAGAGAAGCTACATCCAAATTCCCAAATATACCAAGCTGGCTTTGGAGATGGAATTGGCTCATTCCTTCTCTAAACCCAGGCATATTGCTTAAAAAAAAAATGGTTAAGAGATTCTTTTGTCCCAAATCAGAAGAGCCCTCAGGTGTGGGACAGAGAAAAACCAGTATTTGTACTTAAAACAGGTTGATTACAAATGTGATCTCTTTCTAAAAAAGACAAGGGGATATGATATAGATATATAGGATATAGAGATGATAGGATAAAAGGGTAGATTAATGAACCTACTTTTAAAGAGCAACAACTTGTTTAAAATGTTTTACATTGGTATAGATTTCAGTTTATGTTTAAAATGTTTTACATTGGTATAGATTTTAGTCTATTGATACAAGTTTAAACTTAATTTTGTTATACTATATATATATTTCTATTCTCGTTTGAGGTATTAAGTTTATGTAACTCATTTAGATTGTAAAGGATAATTAAGAAATACAGATTAATAATTAGTCTTCTATGATAGTCAAACTTGTAACATGTTAGTTAAGTGTTCTAGGCATACATAGATACATTTCAGACAGATAGGTAATCTTCAAATACTTCAAAGACCTACAGAATATGGCATTTAAAATGTTTTAAAAATTTAGACGTTCTGGACAGTGAGACATGTCTGCTCCTGGCAGCACCGATTTACTTTAGAGAGGAGGATGGACATCGAAGACACTCCATATGGAGTTTATCTTCACCTTGGCAAAAATAGTCATTTGGGCAAGAAACTGTTCTTGCCTGGACTGCTTGATTGACTGGACATACAGGACCCATAGAAAGATGACCACTGAACTTTGCTTGGCAAAATGGTCCATCAGTTTCCTGCTTCGCAGAGGAAACTGCCAGACATTCTACAGGACACTGAGAAAAGTGACCGAGAGACTCTAGCCCTGTGGGCTGAAGACAGATGCCCCAACTATACAGAGGAACATTAAGTGACTGTCCAGGCTGCCAGCTGTCTCTGTCTACCCTGCAAGACTCCCGGAAGTTGCTTGCGTCCTTCTCCCATTTTTCAGGTAGTATTATATCCTTCTGAGGTTTTTGATGTAGTTGAAGACTAGATAGTTATAATTTTCCTTAGTTATGATAAAAGATAAGTTAGATATAAAACCTTAGACTCACAAATATAAGATATATAGGATATCTTCTTTAATTTTGCCAAATAAACTAGTTATTATAAATAGACTAGATATTATAACTATAATTCTTGCTTGATAATTGTTTTGTTATCCGTAATTTTACTATGCAAAAGATAAAACCTTCCTTTTAGAAAAAAAGAAAAGGGGAAGTGCTGTGGGATGTTCTGTATGTTACGTGTGTTGCTTGATTGGGTAATAAATAAAGCACTGATTGGCCAGGCAGGAGGTATAGGTGGGACAAAGAGAAGAGAATTGGGGGAAGTGGAAGGCTGAGGCAGAGAGACTGGCCAGCCGCCGCCATGACAAGCAAGATGTAAGGTAAGCCACAAGCCACGTGGCAACTTATAGATTAATAGAAATGGGTTAATTTAAGATATAAGAACTGGATAACAAGAAGCCTGCCACAGCCATACAGTTTATAAGTAATATAAGTGTCTGAGTGATTATTTTATACGTGGGTTGTGCCACTGCGGGGGCTTGGTGAGACTTGGAGAGAGGCTCTCCAGCTACACCCCACAGAGGGATTACATAGGTGCTGGTGTACCCCACAGGGGGTCTACATGGGTGCTGGTGTACCCCACAGGGGGTCTACACAGGTGCTGGTATACCCCACAGAAGGTCTACACGGGTGCTGGTGTACCCCACAGAGGGTTTACACAAGTGCTTAGATTTTGCAGTTTCCTGGGGAAAAGCCAAAGCCCAGACAGCAAATCCCACAGTGACAGAGGTCCCTCCATCAGGGTGTGAGGATTCCAACAAGTGAAGAATAGACCTGACCCACGCTTGTGCCCCTTGGTGACGTGACACACAGCATCTGTCTGGCTGCCCACATTTGAACTTTGTCTAATATTTCTAGGGCTGCACCAAAACTAAAACCAGCTAACGTCTGCCCCTGCTTGGATAGGAAAGCAAATCAAGCTCAGAGATGAAACCCAGCTACCTATGAGACCCTAGGTCTTGCTACTGTGAGCAACTAGATCGTTCAAGACATGTAGCACCTTGGGGAGTCACAGGCAAGGCTTTCAAGATCCATCTTAGGCAAATCTAGAGTGGTTTCCTGAGGGTCAGCATTTTATGACCGTGCTACTGGTGCCTCGTGCCTTACCTAGAAATCAGAAATAATCAAGATCTCCCTCTGCACTTAAGACAAATAGGAGAGAAGGCAGCCTGTGAAATCCTGGGGCTGAGGAGCTGCTTCCCCCTTTTTAAGAACACCATCAATTAAACCCAGGGGAGGCGGGGACAGTTTACTGGTTAATTAGTCCAGGGATGTGGGTCTTTCATGTGTAATTCAGAACAGGGACACCTGGCCTGCAGCTTTTCCAAGCACAGGGGGGACTGGAAAGCTACACAATGCGTGAGAGGTGTGAGAGGTCAGCACCACACACAACTGTTCCTGTGTGACCTTCACCCAGCTGTAAATAAAATGGGAGTCCCATGGGGTCCTCTCCCTGACTAGCCCAGGGAGAACAAACAGATTCTGGCTCTCTTGGGGAGTTCTAAAAAGACATGGTGTTAACTAATTGTTTTATAACCCAATTAAAAGGAAAACAGAAAGCCAGAGAAATGCAAATAGAGCCATCATGACTCTACCACATCCTGATACACGGCACACACCAAAATTATTGACACCTTCTCCCTGTGCCCAAAGCAGCCCAGGAAGCGCACTGCAGAATTAGGGCCGGAGGATAAATCGCCTGGTCTGTGGAGCAGACATTGAGCAGTTTGTTAATGCAACACCTCTCCTGGTAGATTCTCAAAGGATGAGGTAATTTTTTTTTCTAATTGTTGCCTCTAAACTTTCTGGCTGTAGACAACTTGATAAATGTGGCTGAAGAAAGATTCATGTTTGAATCGAGCCAAATCATGTATGAGTTCAGCTGTGGGTCTATTTAACGGAAGAATAATAAATGTGGGACGAGGAGTATATTAACAGCTTCATTCAGAAAGAATTGAGAGATGGGATCTGCTGGGGAGGGCAGCAATATCGGGACCCTTTTAAAACCCAAGGCCCTGAAAAATTCTTTCACAAAGGCCACTGCGTCCAAAGACGCCAAAAAGAAGCCAGCCTTGGAGAATGTTAGCATCAAGGACACACACAAGCTGAGAAGGAAACAGCTCAACAGTTACAAAGTATTCAGAAAAACTGCTTCAGCTCTAGAGAAAACTTTAACAGACATTAATAAGAGGATCTTGTGCCCAGTGTGGTGGCACACACTTTTAATACCAGCACTCACATGGCAGAGTCAGGCAGACCTCTGTGAGCTCTAGGCCAGCCAGAGCTACATTGAGAGCATGGATCTTAAATCAACAAAACAAACAGAAAGACCCCAAACACATCAGACCCTTTCACTGTGATGGCATTGGCTTATAGGGATGGGGTGTTCTTGGTGTTTATAGAAACAATTCACATACAAACAGAAAACAATGCAGTGAAAAACGGCCACTGAAGAAGACAGGCAGGAAAGTGGAGAGGACTGAGAGTGTCTAAGGTCATCTCCAGGCTCTCTGCTGCATGAAGAAGAAACAATGAGCCGGAGATGAGAACAGTGGAGAAGGTGGTACAGGGAAAGACAGGCAACCAAAGGACAAGTTGACCAACAGCCTGAAGAGCCACCTCAGCAGTTGAGAGTCTGTGCTGCTCTTGCAAAGGACCCTAAATTCAGTTTCCAGCACCTATATTAAGCAACTCACGACCACTCAACTCCAGCTCCAGAGGACCCAGTGCCCTCTTGTGGACTCTGTGGGTACCCACACACGTGTGCACATACCCACACATAGACACACTCACATACACACAATATCAAAAACACATTAAAATACCAAAGACAACTTTGATGGAACTTAAATAACTAATAAGCTTCACAGGTAAACACTTAGCACAAGAGTAACTTTTTTCCCAACTATTCAAAATTATTAATCTCACAACCTGGCTGCTTTTGTAATAATCCACATGACTGCATTTTCTCTGTATGTACAAAAAAAATTTAATGAAATCTCATTTAATTGCCCAGGCTAGCCTTTAGCTTCTCCAGTCTCAGGCCATCCTCCTGCATCAGCCTCCCCTGTAAAAGGAAACTACAGGTGTACACACATGTTCCCTGGTTACTGTCATATCTGCCCAAATGCCTGACATCACTGATTGTCACCCCAGTAAATGCAATGGAGGGGTGTAGACAAAGTCCTGTGTGTCCCCAGTGGGAAGCCTGCGGCTGTGAGGGTGGGATTTTGGCTGCTAGGAGAGAAGACTCATGTGGATTCCACCCTAAAAGAGGGAGGCTTAAGGTTTAGAAGCAGGCTGTTTTAAACACAGCTTGATCGGGAGCCTGAGGGAGCCATGTGAAGACTGAAGGGCCTGTGATGATAGGCATTCATCCGAGAAATCTAGACACAATGTGCCCTGGGATACTTGTGGAGTCTGCCTGTATCAAGGCCCAAAGGGAATGGATCCTATGTGCTAGGTGACACAGAATCACCAAAACTTTTAGAATGTGCGGTGGCTCAGCCAGAGCTGCCCACAGGCCAGGCAGGGAAGACAGGTCTAAAGAGCCCTAGGGAGGTAAAGGGTTTGGAGTGGGCAGTGAAAACAGAGTGGAAGAAAAGAATTACAGAGGTCGAAGGCAAAGTGTGTGATGGCAAGTCATGAAGCAGTGGGCAGAGGAGCAAGAGGAGAGAGAAGGGATGCCAGGGACTCCACCGTCCACAAGTCCCTGCGGGAAGTGGGAACGAGAGGGTCAGATGCAGGGGAGGGAGACTGGACGGGCTTTGACTCCACTGAGTCCAAACCTGAGTACATCACTGCAGCTGTCCTGGAGAGTGAATATGTTTTATGAATTCGTTTCTGACTGGGTCTCATTGTGTAGCTGATTGACCTGGAACTTACTTTGTAGACCAGGCTGGCCTGGAATTCACAGAGATCTCTCTGCTTCTGTCTCCAAGGTGTAGGATAAAATGGCCACCATGTCCAGCTGTGAGTCATGTTATAACTCACAGAAGTGAATGTTCATGGCCAAAGTTGGGTTTCAGTACCAATGTCAGTTTTGACCACACGAGCCTGGCAAGTTTCTAAGGTATAACTGCAAGTCTTCCTTTGCACAAAGGGGATCTTCTCTGCACCTGCCTCTGAGGTGTGTAAATGAGGGTGTGCAGCGGGGTTTATGTGGGAGGGGCAGCTATGGCTGACCAGAACAACACCCTTCTAACCCACTCAGGCATAGCAAAGAGGGAGGTACACATGCACACAATCACTCACATGCACGAGTGCACACACACACATACACAAACACGCACACACACACACATGCACACACACACACACTGTCACACACACCTACCCCATAGTTTTATTTTAGGAATATTTGAAGAACGACTGCTGTGGGATCGTCTGTATGTCAAATTGCTCTGATTGGTCAATAAATAAAACACTGATTGGCCAGTGGCTAGGCAGGAAGTAGGTGGGACAAGGAGAGAGGAGATTCTGGGAAGTGGAAGGCTGAGTGAGAGACACTGCCAGCCACCGCCATGACAAGCAGCATGTAAAGATGCCGGTAAGCCACAAGCCACGTGGCAAGGTATAGATTTATAGAAATGGATTAATTTAAGATATAAGAACAGTTAACAAGAAGCCTGCCATGGCCATACAGTTTGTAAACAATATAAGTCTCTGTGTTTACTTGGTTGGGTCTGAGCAACTGTGGGACTGGCGGGGTACAGAGATTTGTCCTGATTGTGGGCAAGGCAGGAAAACTCTAGCTACAAATGGCCTTTGCTACTACTTCAAAAGTTGATTTGGAGAATGGTGATGCAGCTCAGCTGGTAAAATGTTTGCCTAGCAAGCTTGCAGCCCTGGCTTCAATTCCTCATACCACATAACTGGGTGTGGCAATGTTTGGTTGTAATCTCAGCACTGGGGAGGTAGAGGCAGGAAAATCAGGAGTCCTCATTCCTGGCTACACAATGAATTTGAGGTCAGCCTGGGCTATGTGAGATCTTGTCTCACAATAAATAAACAAACAAAGAACAGAAGCTGACTTTCCACATAGTTTGTTTGTTTGGGGCTTGTTTTTGCTTTTAAGTGTGTGTGCTATCTGGTGCACAGAGACTGGATAGAAGCTCTTTGCTATTCTGGCTTAAATAAACTTTTATTAAGCATATTACACCATGAAAATCTTTTTAGATCTGTTTTCACTCAGAATCTTAATCTGCACTCCAAAATTCCAATTGAAGAGGCTAATAAAGGTTGGGAATTTTAAAGTATCTTGGTTTTAGAATAGATCTGAAAAAGGAAGCACAGTATTTATGTTTCACAGAGATTCCCCCCCCCCCTTTTTTAAACCTAACAACCTTCTTCTGGTAGTTTGTGGTGCATAAGAAAAAGTCAAATAAATTAATAAGTAAATAAATAATGTAATTACTATTGACAATTATAGATGGCATATAGGGTTCAATAACATAAAATAATTGATATATATTGGACACCTTTTCTCCTGAGATTCTGCTGGGGGCTATGATGAAGAATGGGGGCAGAGGGCTCTGATATCAACCTCCCTTGAATCATACAAATATGTCTTAAGTTTTCTAAAGTCCTTCTAGTACTTTACAACACTAGCCCTGTAATACATAATGCTTCTAAGTCACAAATATCTTATTTCTTGGTTTTCTGTACCAATGGAAGAGAACAAACATGTTTGCTCATCCACAAAAATGGGAAAAAGAGGCATGGAGCTCAAGGTGATGATGTTGGAGAGGGATCACAATGCCTTTCAACCAGCCAAGTTCAAGACTAAATCTAGCACAGCTCTCTGGGAGGATTTACCTTCAGGATTAGAGGGGTCCAGGATGAAAAGTAAAAGACCAATAGGCCAGCAGAGACCAGTGGCCAATCAGCAGAGAATGGCACACAGAGGGATGCCATCATGCAGTCAGAGCTACAACAGGCCTCTTGACTCAACAATCAAAAGGTAGCAAGCCACTGCGGAGACTGTGAATAGACAGTACTCCCTGGTACATTTTGATCTCACCTATTAAAACCCTTTGGCAAGGGCTTTCTGCTTAAAATGATGTCAGGCTAAGTTTTACCACAGCACCCATCAGGCACATACATGCTGGCTTGGCCATTTCACCTCAGTGCTTGGCCCCAGAAGGACAAGCGCAGAAAAGGACGCATGCATGCTTTTGAAAACAGAATTTTTCTCATGTGCGTCTGTTAACACTTCCTTACACGGTACTTTGCATTTATTTTGCAAAGTCTATATTGATCCTACACACAGAGAGATGACACCACTCTCCTCCAGGAGGGCCTGTCAATCAGCACGCCATCTCTTCACATACAACATGTTCCATATTTTCATTGCTAACACAACCAGTGGTGTTTTGGTTTCATCCTGCATTAAGTAATGTAATGCTACATTTCCATGAACGCTTAAACATGAAAAGAATAGCTACAATTTATTATGCACCAACTTGTGCAGGGGTTGTGGGGTGGTAGCTGGAGGAACAAACACAGGTTTGTAGGGCACGAAAGGAAATACACATTTTCATTCCAAACGCGCTTAGCCTTAAATACAAGTCTAGAATTCTACCCTTGCATAACGCCCTCCTGTCCTGAGGATATGCAGGTGGAAGGACAGATGATATCAGGTACATTTAAGGGATAACAACATTTGTCTCACCAATTTTGACTACTCCAGGATGATCCGGGACACATTCCCCCCATTTTAGAAATTGCTGTAGAATGTTCCAGCTATCGTAACTGTGCACATCCCAGGCAACATAATAGATGACACCCCGACTCCTTAAAGAGCACCCTGATAATATGCAAGGCTAAAATGTCAGAAGCTATTAGAGGCTCTCAGATGTGCAGTATATCTCCATCTCTGCGTTTCCCCTTACACCGCACAACAGCAGACAACAGGCAAGCAAACTGCTCAGCTGCGAGCGTTCCAAGCCGAATAATTACAACTTGTCAGAAAGAATTAATTTTCCCATTTCTCATAAAGATGTGTAAAAATTACCATGTTATTATACACTGACACTCTCTGGAGGCAGACACAAAATTTAATTTTGAATTCTTTCCGCATATTAAATTAAATCCATAAATAAGAGTTTAGGCATTCACTCGGAAGCATATGTTCATTGGGAGCGAAAGCCAACATGAGCCCGGCTGTAATGGCTGTTGTAATGTTTTAATAGCTCGCTTCTTCTAAGCACCAATAAATTTACATGATCATAACAGTCGTGGGCATACAAGAAGCCCATTACTGTCTGGGCATAAGCAGCAGTGTTAACAGGATGGAAAAATGGAAAAAGGAAAAAAAAAAAAACTCTTCAATAAAATTAGGCAACTGCACTTGTCAGCTGCCCCATGATTGAATTTTTAATATTGTGGTCAATTGGTCAAAACAAATAATGGGATAAAATATCTTAATGTATTTAGAACCTTGGTCGGCAGTTAGGTTAGCTTGCAAAAGAGTGGGCAGTTTGTTTGCTTATGGGTTTGTTGGCTTTTCAAAATACAAACCTTTTCAATCCTGCTATTTTGAACAATTTTAGTTTTAAAGATATCCACTGCTGTTTGTCACCTTCCAGAGGGCATTTCTGCTCTTTCCTGGACATTTCAGATTCAGCTCAACGGTTAGTAGTGGTTTTGTTGTTGTTCTTGTTGTTTTGTTTTGTTTTGTTTTCCCAGTGGAGTCTTCCCTGAAAGAAACTAGTAGGGAGCTAAGAACTGGGGCACAGTAGCCCCTTAGCACCCTGGCTCCTACCTGCAAGGCATAGAATGGACACAGGCGCATCACCAGAGTCCACACTATACTGAGTACACCACAGCCTTAGACCATGAGTGTACGTGTAGGGCCATAGATCAAGTTTATTATAGTCTATTTTCTGAACACCATACTACTTCATAACTCCTCTGGGTGAATGTGCTGTGGTTATGAAGACAAAATATTATCCAGGTAAAACTCTGATGTGGCTAACAAAACACAAATATTTCTCCAGGGCCAAGTGTCCAGAGCAGTAGCTGTGCCCATAGTATGTGGATGCGCAGGCAAGTCACTCGTGAGTCCAGTCACTCGTGGGAAGCCAGAGAATGGGGTAGGTCAGGCAAGTGAGGAGAAAACCAGAGCAGGAGTGAGGGCTAGAGACACAACTAACACAGAGATTCCCCCCTTGGTAAGTCCCACATAGGAAAGAAAAGAAAAGAAGAGAAAAGGAAAGGGAAGGGAAGGAAAGGAAAGGAAAGAAAAGAAAAGAAAAGAAAAGAAAAGAAAAGAAAAGAAAAGAAAAGAAAAGAAAAGAAAAAAGGATAGTTTTGGGGCTTTGCATTTATTTTTAAATTACTAATCATATGCCTAGGATATTTTTGAGTCTTTCAGAAAGATAACAAAAAGAAATGATGAGTATATACTGAGAACGAAGACACACTTTCCCATAACTTCATTAAATGACTCTAAACCTTTTTGAACAAAAACTGACTAGTGAGGAGAATGTTTGACATCGCCCTTGAAATCCCACTTCCTACACGTTCAGTCCAGGTTGCTATTAAAATGGTTCACCAGGTGAGGCCTAGTTACATGCAAAGTATTGCCATGTGCTATTAAGAGAAAAGACGTTCTGTCACCAGGAAATGTTAAGGGAAGGACAGCTGCCACATACTTCAGTGATAGAAGATGGTGACTGTGTTCAAAGTCAGTGCCAGGCTGGAGGGATGGCACAGGGGTTAAGAGCGTGACGTGCTCAGGCAGAAAGACAGTATCCAAGGCAGGGGCTCACAACCAACACTTATTCCAGTTCCGGGATGGTCTGGCCTTCAAGGGCACCTGTGATTATGCTCACATTCACGCCAAAAGAGACCACAGGCATGAACAAACAAGTGAAGGAAAGGAAACTATCTACTCAGTTAAACTAGCACATGAGCATATGAGAAGAACACAGGTCTGCGGGTACCATGTTCGGGGAGATTCTGAGCCATGCATGATACTCATTTAGCCCCTTTCAAGCCAGAGTCTCTTGCTTTGTGTGTGACTGGAAGACTATCAAGACCAAATGACCCCTTCACCACATAAAAAAGCCACCTCACTCTTCCAAAGGACAAGCTCATTCTTCCAACGTGACCAAATCTTACTACACACAGAAGAAAAGATTTTTTTAAACGCTCTTGAGTAACAAAGGTTTTTTTTCTCTCGAATATGATAAAAATGATCTGATTATTTATTTATCTGATTGCACTATCGTGCCATATGTCCAGATTTCTAGGAACAATGGAAACAGGTGGTAATAAAAATTTGGGTTAGTAGGGTCTGAAATACATAAAAGGAAATTTGGAATAGGTTTAAGAGTGGGGGTGGAGGTGCAATACTCCAACTGTTGAGTTAATCACTGTTTGAACTCTGTTTATATATAGATGTGAGCTACCTCATGAGTGAAAAAGAAAAAAACAAAAACCCATCAACTCCAAAATAAAGTGACCAGCATGATGTGTGCTTAAGGTTTCACTGTGGTAAAATCTCTAAAATGAATCAGTCTTTATGCTCCTATTTTCTCTTGCATTTTCCCTTGAAATGGCACTTTGAAAAACATGAATGTTCTTCTGTTTTCCCACACACAAGAGAGGTGGGATCACCCCACGAACAGAGAAATACCAAGTCAATGGCAAAGGGAGAGAAGAGATGGAGGCCTCTGTGTGGGCTGACCTTTGTCCTCCCTGGCACCATCTCCATCCAATCTCCTGGGACTGACTGAGCTGGCTCAGGAGACTGAGCCCAAGGACAGGAGACAGGAGGGTTTGTGGAGTGATTTCTAGTCTTTGACTGAAGTGAGGTGTGTCAAATGAACTATAAATTTGGTTTTGTTAAATGTATTCTAGCTGATGTCCAAGGAAGGCTTAGGGTCTGCAGTGGTGAGCGCGGTATGTGGAGAGGGGGTTTTGACTCTGACTCTGGTGAGTGTCTGGACATGCCCTCTCATCTTTGACAACTCCAGTTATCCTTTGGTTCTCCTGTTCATTTTCTTTCTCTGTCACACTTGTATTTTATGCTTTTTTGTTTTGTTTTGTTTTTTAAACACATGATGTTAGGATAAGTTGGAACAGGACATGGATCTCCCACCCCACTAAAAATAGTTTTCTGAAGTCTAAAATGTTTGAGAAAACAAATCCATCCTACAATATTGAACATCAGACAGTCATCAACATTGTCCACTGAAAACCAGGAAATGAATGAGCTGAGTCTTGGCCTCGGAGTTCCAGCCCATGGCTTGTGCGGGGATGCCACAGTGCAGGGAGCAGATTTTGTTAGGGAGGACCTGGACAGACAGGTGTGAGAACTGGGGAGCTGGGGAGCTGTAGCAGGAATCTTAACAGTTCTTATTAATAAAATCAAACCTGAGCCGGGTATTGGGGTGAACTGGAAGATTAGAGACCCAGAACAAGCCACAGCTACCTCACCTCGCCAGATCCTCAGCTGATCCTGTTTCCTCAGACTGGAGGCCTCTGAGTTCTCATCCAGAATGGGTCTCAGCTGATTTGCTGCTTGAAAGCCTGAAGCTTAACCAGGCTAAAAGCTTAACCAGCCAAATGCCTCGAGTTTCTGGTCCTCACGTCTTATATACCTTTCTGCTTTCTACTACCACTCCCTGGGATTAAAGGTGTGTGTCACCATGCCTGGCCATTTCCAATGTGGCCTTGAACTCACAGAGATCCAGAGGGATTTCTACCTCTGGAATGCTAGGATTAAAGGTGTGAGTGCCACCATTTTCTAGCCTCTGTATCTAGTGGCTGTTCTGTCTCTGACCCCAGATAAGTTTATTAGGGTGCACAGTATTTTGGGGAACACAACACCACCACATTGGGTTACATTAGAGGAGTCATTAGATGGCTGATCAGCACACACGTGAGAAAACAGGATGCAACCAAAGAGTAAATGGGGTTTGTATGGGCTAAAAAGAAAAGGTATCTTGGGGCTGGAGAGATGGCTCAGCAATTAAGGGCATTGGTTGCTCTTGCAGAGGACCCTGGTTTGGTTTCCAGCACCCACATGGTGGCTCACGACCATCTCTAACAGTAGTTACAGAGGATCTGACGCCATCTTCTGGCCTTCACAGGCACTGCACTCATGTGGAGCACAGACATGGGGCGGGGGCAGGGGTGTGTGTCAAAACACTCAACAGAAAAACCAAGATAAACAAACCTTAAAAACCAAAAGAAAACCTGTTTCCGCTATACATGATGGAAAGAGACACAATTCAAGCAAGGGCGAGTGTCCTGAAAAGTGTCTTGGTTTAGTGGCCAGGAATAATTAGCCTCCAGCGGGGGGCTGTTTGGCTCCTAGTTAATAACATAAAAGCAAGACAAAGATTTATCTGGTTCCAAGAAACTTCACTGCATCCAGGACAAAACTCAAAAACTGTGAACAAGGTTATCTATGTTTCAGGTAACTGTTTAAAAGGGAACTTGAGTCGGGCAATGGTGGCCACACCTTTAATCCCAGCCCCCGGAGGCAGGAGCCGGTGGATGTCTATGAGTTCCTGGCCAATCTGGTTTACCAAGTAAGTTCCAGGACAGCCAGGACAGTTACACAAAGAAACTCTGTCTCAAAAAGCCAAAAAAAAAAAAAGAAAAAAGAAAAAAGAAAGAAAGAAAGAAAGAAAGAAAGAAAGAAAGAAAAAAAGAAAGAAAGAAAGAAAGAAAGAAAAAAGAAAAAAAAAGGGTGGGTAGGTAGGGCGGGAACTTGAAATTGAAGGATTAAAGGTTTGATGACCATAAATCCTAAATCTGTGTGGGGTGAACAGGTCAACAACTACAACTGCAGCTGCACATCTATAAAGGAATGAAACAGAATTCTAAAATAAAATAAACACTCATTTTTATTATTATAACATGTATATGTTTGTATTTGGTTTATATTTATTTCATTTTAGGGGGTGTTCTTTGTCCTTTAAAAATAAATGATTGTTTGCCTTTCTAAATGTTGTTCTCTACCCACACAGACATTTGTTTACATATAGACATGAAATATACATATATATACCCATATATGCATACATATGTATATGTGCATATGTATTTTTTTCCAATGTTGTAAGCTTCACAATGTCTGGAATTCAAAATAGGAAAATATGACTTATAGTTGGAAGAAAAGTCAGTCATTCAGAAAAAACCCAGAATCCTCAAGGAAAGAGAGAAAAATTCAAGGAAATACGTGGAAATTTCAGAGAAAAGGCAAATCTAACATTGAGAGAGGAACCCTTCAATATTCCCAGAAGTGAAAGCTCTGTGATTAAAGTTAGAAGTGCACTGTAACAGGAACAGCGATGACAGGTTACAGAAGACAGCAAAGGGCTAGTGAGGTGAGCCCAGGAGAGCGGAGCACAGCGTTCTAAATAAACTGTACAAGGTGAGCCCAGGAGAGCGGAGCACAGCGTTCTAAATAAACTGAAGGGGCGGGGCGGGGATGAGAGGATCAGAAATGGAAAAGTCTACACGGCGTGGCGCATGGCACACCTTTAATCCCAGCACTTGGGAGGCAGAGTCAGGGGGATCTCTGAGTTCAAAGCCAGCCTGGTCTACAGAGCAAGTTGCAGCACAGCCAGGGCTACACAGAAAAACCCTGTCTCAGATAAGAAAGAGAGAAAGAGAGAGAGAGAGAGAGAGAGAGAGAGAGAGAGAGAGAGAGAGAGAGAGAGAG
>CABHPH010102159.1:23316-49184 GCA_902168325.1 Peromyscus nudipes
GAGAGAGAGAGAGAGAGAGAGAGAGAGAGAGAGAGAGAGAGAGAGAGGAGAGGAGAGAGAAAGGAAGGAAGGAAGGAAGAAAGAAAAAGCAAAAGCCCAGAGAACTGATGAAATGTGCGAAATCTTATGTATATTCAGATGAAATACAGAAACCAAGCAAAGACAGACAAAACATGACTGAAATATATTCAGATTTGGGCTGACATCAGGCCTCAGAGGGTAAAAGGTCTTGTCGTCAAGCCGAAAACCACCTCCCTAATGTTGTCTTCTGCCTTCCACACACATTTCTTACATAACATTGCAAGAACAATACTAAACCATTCAAAGACATTAGCACAAAAACAGGCATATGGCAATCAGGACACAGCAGCAAAGATTCTTTCCAAATGTTAATAAACTTTATCCAACTGACTTCATCATAGGAATGTAATATTAGTTTGAAAACTGGTCAATGTTATTTAATATATTATTTCAAAAGGACCATAATTGTATCCGGAGATGTAGAGAGAGTATATATGCAAATTCCGACATTCATCATTTGTAAAAGTTCTCCTTGTTTAAATACAGGAGGGAATGGTCTCAGCATAATAAAGAGAATATGCAAAAAGCTTGCCATCCCACTAAAGAGGAAGGGGGCGACATTCACACTTCCTGTTCTACCTTGTGGTGGAAGTCACACTGAAGATTAACAAGGCTAGAAAAAGCAATAAAAGGCAATTAGAGGGGAGAGTGGTGGGTAACCGGGTCTTTCCTCTTAGTCAATAGAACTGCTGGAAACTGGGCTGAATTTACATTAAAACAGCTAGAACTAACCAGTTTAGAGGAATGCATAGTTGAAAAGTGATAAAAATGAATTCACTGTATTCATTAGACCAAAGCAAATGCAAAAAATGATGTTTAAAAAGCACCATCATTTTCAACCACAGCAAAACAACTAATTACCTAGGAATTTGTGTGACAAAAGTGGGCAGGATTTTCAAGCACATTTCTAAGTATGAAAACTATTACTGAAGGGACTACAGAACTTTAACAACAGAGAGAAGTTTGTTCTTTGGGAAGAGGACTCAATATTGGTACACAGTTGATCCTATCCGAGTCATGGTATAGACTACAAGCTATTTCCACACAATCCCATTGAAAATCCCCAAAGATTTTTCTTTCTTTCTTTTTTTCTTTTTAGTAGAAATTGCCAAATTTATTATAAAATGGAAATACAATGTGAACACAACAGAACAGCCACAGGTTCTTTGAGGAGAAACAAATATGCCTGGCATACTACCCCAGTTTGACTTCAAGTCATTTTGCTGAGCTCTGATAATAAAGAAAATGGAGTATTGTTGCAGAAACAAGTAGACCACAGGACTCCAGTGAAGAACTGAAGAGTCTGATGCAGTGACACACAGAGGACTACTGATGAGCACAGAGCTGCAGGGAGCACATCCCGTGAAAGATATCCTGTTGACAACAAAGGTACCAGAACCCTGGAGAAGTCACATGGAGAAATACAAACTTCAATCCACACCTTGCAAAATATGTTAATACTAACACAAAACTGACCTAAGATCTAAGCCTAAGACCCTGGAGAGGTGGCTCAGCAGTAAGAGCATGTGTTTCTCTTTCAAAGGACATTAGTTTGACTCCCAGTACCCACATGTGTCACCCAGCCATCTGTAACCCTTATCCCAGGGTATCTGATGCCCTCTTCTGGCCTCAGCCTACACCAGGCACGTGTATAGACAGACTCACAGGAAAAACACCCATACCATACACATAAAATAAATAATTTTAAAAAAAACCCTAGAACATGTATAAGTATATTTTTGTGAATACAAGTCAGGAATTTATAGTAAATATGCAAAAATGACTCAGATAAACCTGAATAATTATGTGAGGGAAATAATTATGTGAGGGTAAAAACTAGACCACCCTACCTTTTTGTAAGAAAAAATATATATAAATTATACAACTATGTGTGCATAAAAATCACAGCTCTATAGAAGTCTAGAAAATACAGAAATCTAAAGTCACAGGAAACAGAGAGAGCCAGGATAAACTCTCAGGGGCGATGGGCATGTTCACTGTTTAGTGGTGAGAAAGGAGCCTGGACTTGCTCCAATACTTATCAAATGTTACCCTTCAAATATGTACAGCTCATTATATGTCTAGTGTTCCCTCAAACACTTGGTGTGACTGTAGTCTGTAATGTGCATTGCTTAATTGTATCCTATTACTAATGTGTGTGTGTGTGTGAAAATTAAAATGTAGAGGAATAGACTTTTGGTTGGACTAGGGGAGTAATCCCAACTAAGAAATGTGAAATGAAGCAGCCTGTGTTACCATCAAGTAGTAGTACTGGATGGATTTGTGGACTAAGGTACAAATACAGTCAGCATTGGAATGTAGATGCTGTTAATTTGGTTGAAATTAGTTGGAGAAAATGAGTGAAGTTAGAGAGAAGAGATCAAACGGAGCTGTAAGACAACCATTACCCAGGGAAGGCAGAAGAAGTTGACATAAAGGTGTGTGAGAGGGGGTAGCTATGAAGGTGCATGGAAAGCCGGAACACATCCTCTCCAAAGCCTCCACAGGTGAGAGCTCTGCACCAGTACAAAGCACATGTGAAGAGACTCATACAGAAAAAACGAGACCAGAAGGAGAGGTCAAGGACTCCATGAGAACGGGAACGGAAGAATCCCTGTCACAAGAGTCATTACAGGCAGAGTGGGAAAGAGGACACCGCAGGAATTCGACAGGAGATGAGCGCGAAGAGAACACTAAGGACAGTTACTTCTAAAATGAGGCACAGAGTGGAATGTGGGGTCCAGTCAGATGGTGTTGGTGAACAGTACACAGCTGCAATCCCGGCATTCAGAGGTGAGGTCATCAGCGTAAGTCCTCGTCTGCATAGAGCCCTGTGAGGACAGACCTCAGACCAAAGAGAAAATGTCACCAGGGGCGGCAAAGGAAAGCACTAGGAAACATGGCAGTTTGTGGTCTGTCCTGTGAGGTGTAAATGACACAGAAGATTCGGGACAGAGGAAATTCCATGTTTAATGTCATGGCAGGGTGGGAAAGCAAAGACATTAGTCATGAGACATTGGAGGAGGACAGAGGAACATTTGAAGGTCACCAGGAGCTCCTATATCTTCTGTGAATTTCCTTTTACAAAGTCTTAGATATTGGGGAGAATGCATGTAAGAAGTGTCTATTTCGTAAATGTCCAACTTAGGTAGGAACTGGAATTTTTTGTAAAAATAAAAATAGATAAACCAACTTAATGAGACACTGTCTTGCCTATCAGCCTATCACTATTTGCATGTTAACTGTAACATCAGAACCATAATTTCTATTATAATTGGGTAACCACTCTCTTTGATGTATTTTCAGAAACTTTATTTGCTGGTGGTAGTGTTGAGGAGGAGAAACCACGCGTCAGTGTAATTTTTTTTTCAAAGCAACCTTGATGTGACAGCATTATCCTGAGGGCATCACGAGAGTTGCTTGGTGTTTGAAGGCAACTCCTTCCCGAACAACTCAAACAGCAAAATGAACACAATATACTGTCTATGCCCTTGAGCTTGGGTGGAAGCCATGGAGAAAGCTTCTTGTTGGTTTTAATTAGGACTGCAGAGAACCAGCACGCCAACAATTTCTCTTTCCTCAAAGTATGGTTTTATGGAATTTGAGGCAAGAGGCAAAAGAAAAAAAAATAAGCTCAGTGGGTTTGTTGTTGTTCAAGACCAAACACAATAAATTACATTTATTCTATCTTCCTCTGTTTTGATACACCATCCCTATACTTTTTTAAAATTATTAACAACTACTAAGAATCTAGGAAAGTGTATCAAAGAAATCATAAAGGATTAATAAAATGTTTCACGACCTTACCCTCCATCTACTACTGAAAGGCTTTCAGGAGATTCATTTTACGACATGCAGGCAAGTACTGTTTTGCACAAATCATACCTCAAGTCTTTGTGAATCCCTTTATAGTTTCATTAGTAAAAATACAAGTGGCGATGTCTGCTGTGGATATCACTCTGTATCAATAAAGCACTGATTGGCCGGTAGCCAGACAGGAAGTATAGGCGGGACTAACAGAGAGGAGAATTGAGGGAACAGAAAGGTAGAGGGGAGACTGGCTGGAGCCGCGGCCAGGAGAAGGAAGATGTAAGGTACCGGTAACCCACGAGCCACGTGGCAAAGTAGAGATTAATAGAAATGGGCTAAATATAAGAGTAAGAGCTAGACAATGATAGGCCTGAGCTAATGGCCAAGCAGTTTAAATAATGTAAGCGTCTGTGTGTTTATTTTATAAGTGGGCTCGGAGACTGGCGGGACTTGGGAGCTGGAGACTGGCGGGTGGCGGAGATTTGTCCTGACTGTGGGCACGGCAGGAAAACTCTAGCTACAGATGTCATATGTCTTGGGTAGGACTACCTTTTGGAGGAGCTCAAAGTTTTTTCTTGCTCATTAATTATTTAACAGCATACTTCAGTGTTCCCTAAGGCCATCGATTAGAAAAGCCTTTGGTCTATGGATCACCGAATCCAGGGTGGTTTGCCTGCACATGCTATGGATTCTTATCGGGCTGCCTTTCAATCACTTTGAGCCCAAGTGTTCTCCTTGCTCTCCTAAGAGTGGTCACACGCGGTGGCCAGCCTTGCCTGCTCCTGGTTTTGTCAGTCTATTCCTGGAATTCCTACCCATGAAATACAGATACTTTTCGTTTGTAGAGATCTGACAGCTTTGAACCTTTAAAAATACACAGAATATTCCCTTGAGATGCTTAATCTTCATTGTCAGCTTGATGTGATTTAGAGTCACCATGGCAACACGCCTCTGGGTGTGTCTGTGATGGTATTTCCAGTTAGGTTTAAATCAGGATGAAGATCCACCTTGGAAATGGGAGGCACCATCCCATGGACTGGAGTCCCAGATGGAATGAAGGAGAAAGTGAGCTGAACTGCAGCCTTCCCCTCTCTCTGCTTCTGGACGGCGGCTGCAGTGTGACCTCACACTCAGGAGGTCATCCCTTTCCTACCTCAAAGAACATGACTTTCAAACTGGGAGCTCAAACCAACTGGTTCTTCTTCAGCTTGTCCCTGTCAGGCATTTTGACACAGGAAGAGAAAATTAATTAATCAGCATCTCCAGTAAAGATCCTGTATATCGGTTTTTACACACTTGCCTACCAACAGGAGTGCGTTCAGCTTGTGAGGCTGCACCATTCATTGTTGCTCTTGTTTTAATTATCTTAAATTTGAATAAAGAAGTTTTCAAGCATGTCAACATAGTAGGTTTCCGGTCCTAAAATAAGATAGCATTGTATAATTTGATAAGTCTTTGCTGAAAATATTGAGCAAAGAAAGCAGAATGATCTGGTTTCAGTGCCACTCAGAACTGGCATGAGAGAAAAAAGAACTGTAATCATATCTAATTAGTGTTAAAATAATGTTTCCCTTTGAAATGTTTAATTAGCTCTATTTTATGGCATAGGCACTCCTGATGTGGCACTTGCCTTAGAGCTGGAAGATGCTGGTGAGTTAAGTAGTGCAGGCAGACCCTGGGCCCAGTGTGGGCAGACCCTGGCAGGGAGTGGCTGTTGTGCGCAGATGCCTGGACCACTGGTGGATCCGGGATGCTTGCTCCGAACAGCAGGCCTGCATCTCAGCCTTTGTTGCTTCCTCGGAGCCTCCCATGGTGCTTTCCATTTACCAGCAGCATCCCAAGCAGACAAAGACCTTCCACACAATTTGCCCTCCAGTTCAGAGACGAATCCTATTAAAACTTGTTTTACCTCTTATAAGATATTGATGTTTGTTGCCACCCTGTGTGGGTCCTCTGTCACTGAGCTACTCATCCTGGGGTGAGGTTGTCTTAGGTTTCATAAAGCCAGGGCAGATTCACTGGCATATTTACAGGTTGCCGTTCTCAAGGCTGAAGCTAATTTAATTGACCTTATTACAAATATAGCTTTCTTGATGATTATATCACAATCAGGTATTACTTTGATTACTGCTGTTTCAAAGGAATATGAGTTTTCTAAAAGTGTTTTCTAAAATGGCCCACAGTAGCTAGCTGTGTTCTCAAGTTGTGAACTTCCCTGGATCGTGGTGAGGGAACTCTGCCCTAATATTCTCACTGAAACAAGGGCAGAAAGGAATACTCCACCCACCGTGAAGTAATTCTAAGACATGAGACATATAAATTCTGGGGTACAACCAATGCTAGACTAATTGCTGTGCTTTAAGTATTATTGAAGAAGTGATCCTGGGATCAGGAACATGGCTCAGTTGGGTGAACACTGACATAGTATGCACCAATTTCTAGGCTCAGTCCACAGCACTAACAGGTACAGCCACACGTGCCTGCTAGTATTAGCACTAAGGAAGTGGAGGCAGGAGGATCAAGAGTTTGAAATCAACCTTGGCTAACATAGTAAATTTGGGGCCAGCCTGGTATACATTAGATCCTATCTTAACTAAACAAAACAGCAGCAACAAGGAATTATCTGGTCTGTAAAATGTATAAAAGTTGTTATTAATTTCAAAGCACTAGTTAGATTTTTAACAAAAGAAATATCTGCTTTCATATAATCTTTGTGTCTGTGTCTCTGTGTCTGTCTGTTTGTCTGTCTGTCTCTCTTTCACACACACACACACACACACACAGAGAGAGAGAGAGAGAGAGAGGGAGAGAGAGAGAGAGAGAGAGAGAGAGAGAGAGAGAGAGAGAGAGAGAACCAACACATGTTTGTTTGAAAGTACCTTCACCTTCCCAGGCCTTGAGACTCTCAGTCACTCTCAAGAATGAATCAATCCTTTGTCTTCTACATGAATGGGCAGCATAAACACCAAGCTCGAAAATGAGCTCCTTGCAATGGATCTTGCTTACCACATGCAAGGAGTTTGCAAGAAATCCCCCACCCCTCCATATTTCTTTGGGAATTTATAAAAACAGCAGCAGTGTCAACTCCACACACCGATTCTCAGGGTTCCTTCTGATGTCAAAATACGCAGGTATGTTTGCTCAAAGACACGGTTGGCAGGTGGACACACCCGGTAACATCAGGCCTGAGAGGCTGCTTAGCTTTCTGTGGTAGTCAGAGGAACAAGATGTCGCCAGCCCTGTCTGCAGCCTTCTAGTGAGCTTTAGACAGCTTTATTTAAATCGACTGAATTGGCAGCTGGGAAAAGGAGAGCAAGTGAACACTATAAAGAGTGACTAGGCACAGGACCATGAAGATGAGGTCAAGACAGGTATGGTCATGGAAAGTTTGGCTTAATCTCTTCAAAGCCAAAGAAGATTATTTAACAAGCTAAATACACAATGTCAGAATTGTTGACTTGATAACTCAGCCAACATAATATTTGGGATGCATCTAAAAAGGTTAATGAATGCTTTTTAGCTTGAGAAAAGTGTCTGTAGTCTCATTTTTGAGTTAAAGGGTCAACTAGGAAAGTGTGTGTTCATGGTCTGGGGAGATGACCCAGTAGTTGAGAGCATTTGCTGCTCTTGTATAGGACATCAAGTTTAATGACTGACTTGGTAGAATCAGTCCCAAACAAAAGAAAAACATATCTACAAAGTTGTTAATATTGTGTTCTTTCTATGTCATTGAAAATCTGCTCATGGAATAGTTGACTGAAAAGTTGAAGTTTGAAGGAAAATACACTTTTGTGTATTTATCACATGAAATGATAGGTATGCTGGGATATAAAGAATATCCAACTCCTTCGCACTGTTCAAAGTCCTAAGACAGATGTGCATGCTGACGGTCTGTGCCACTGCGGTGTTTTAGTCAGCAGCCCATACTTTCTGTGACTGTCCTCATGACATGCCCCTTCTCAACTCCATGCTTTCCAGCTTTCCTTCATCTCTATTGTACTTCTTGATCTCCTGGATCTCCAGTCACTTCCTCAGTGTTTTGTAGGATGTTAGCATTCTTACACATGCTATTCATTCTTTAATTTCTTTAAATGTACTGATATTTGATTGCAATGTGAACATTAAGGTGCTCACTAACTTAATCAGTGCTTAGTGTCACAACTGATCATTATGACACATTTAGACACAGCATAAGTTTGAAAACAGGTAAGATGTATTGAAGTTTTACTCTGTAAGCATTATAAGTTTAATTAAGATAATAGCTAAAATGCAAAGAAATCTTTCAGAGGAATATAGCTCACTTCACAACAGGTAAAACTTAGCAGGCACATTTTCTCATGCAACATCTTGAGCAGTCATTTTCAACTTTCCTAAAGCCGCAACCCTTTAGTACATTTCATCATGCTATGGTGATGCCCAGCCACAAAATTATTTCATTGCTACTTCATAACTATAATTTTGCTACTGTTACAAATTATAATATAAATATCTGTGCTTCTGATGGTCTTAGATGAACCCTGTGAAAACATCACTCAACCCCAAAAGGGTTGCAATCCACAGGTTGAGAACCGATGATCTAAAACATGCTTGTTGGCAGCAGCATGACATAATGTGGTAGATACATGCATACATGCCTAGATGAATTGGGTTCGCTGCAGTGTTGTTTCAGAGCAGTTACTATCGGGGTCCATGTGAGGAGACCAACAGGCAGCATGCTGTTACTGAGCATAGCTCTGATTGCTGCCTTCTCGGTCACCACATCCCTCATAATCTATGGGGTGTATGAAAACTCTCAGGGTGTTTCTAGTCTCTCACTGGGAGATGTTACTGGTACTTCAAATAATAGTGATTGACTTTTCTAAGCATTGCTGCTGGATACCACCACCCTTGGAAAGAATCTAGACATGTAGAATTTTAGTAATGTTAGGTTAAAATATTTTTGTTAATGGCTTTGAGGTAGAAGATCTTGGAGAACTACTTAAAGTTTATAAAGACACACTCTTAATAGTTGAACAAGGCACTCATTGAGGTAAGGGAGCAGGAACAATGACTGTCTGGCTATTGCTGGCTGACAGACCTTTCTTTCTAGGATGGGTTGGTGATCAAAGGTGATGATTAATTCCTTGTGCCCATTTCTGCCCTCAGTTTCTTGATATAAAAAAAAACTGTTGAGTGCCGGGCGTTGGTGGCACACGCCTTTAATCCCAGCACTCGGGAGGCAGAGACAGGTGGATCTCTGTGAGTTCGAGGCCAGCCTGGGCTACCAAGTGAGCTCCAGGAAAGGCGCAAAGCTACACAGAGAAACCCTGTCTCAAAAAACCAAAAAAAAAAAAAAACCAAAAAAAACCCCAAAACTGTTGAGTGGGTATGCACCTGAGGATCTAAAAATAGAGCTGACTGATTGTTTTTCACATATAAAAGTTTAGGTTTGTGACTACTTTAAGATTTTTTTATGAGACTACCTTTTGAGACAAATAATAATGTGATTGATCCTTTCTTTGTAATCACAAAATGTGGCCTGCCAGCAAAAGAACTGGCTGAGAAAAATACCTTGCTTGCTCACACTCTGTTAATCTATAACAAGTTACTTTGGGTATGAATGTGTGTGGGTTCTTGGGACAACTTGATTTTCATCTGTAATACGTAAAATGTTTAATCATGTAAGGGAGATGGATAACATGCTGTTTTCTATTTGTATTCATTGTAATCATTCACTTAAAAATAGAATGCAACCACACTGTAACTTTTATACTGCTCGAAAGATTCTGTTAGGGTATATAAGCTGTAAGGGAAAAAATAAAGACAGGAGAGAAGGAAAACACCAGAAAAGGTGTAGAAGGACAGTTAGAAAGAAAACATCAAGAGAAAAAGAAAGAAAACATCAGGGTAGAAAACAGAACGGAAAAAGAATAGAATAGAGCAAGCAAAAGAAATAATAAAATGAAGAACTACGCTTTGGCTCTCAGAAAAGTCCTTCTGTGTCTGTTTGTCTGTCCAGTAGCTCACCTGCTCTGCATCTTCTCTTCAGTTTTTATGACCTGCTGAAGGATTGCCATTCATCAGTACCCTAGGGGAGATCCTGACATGTTGGACACGTGTGTGTGTGTGTGTGTGTGTGTGTGTGTGTGTGTGTGTATGTGTTTCCCTTTTTTGCTGACCTAAGAGAGTTAAGTTTTGCCGCCCTAGCCGGCTCCCAAGAATTAAGTTTTACTCCCTCAGATAGAAAAGTCAAGTTGAGTGATGAGTTCACCGACTCCGTGGATCCCCCTCTACCCCTGAGCTGCTGGAGTGCTGGAGGCTGGTTGATCCTCACGGCAGCAATGAGTTACCCTATGGGCTAACTGACTATGTTCAATGACTGGACTGCCAGTGCTGTCTGGTCCACACCAAGCTGTGCCTGTATATTGTAGACAAAGAACTGTCCGCTGAGTGAGCTCCCTTGGTCCCTACTGCCACATGAAGTGAAGCACTTGTGTTTGTTGCTTTAATATGCTGATGTGACCAGGAGTGGCATACCAGGGAGGTGGAGGGAGACTCCTGCACAGGAGCCTCTGCATCTATCTGGAAGAGTTTGACTCATTCTTCCATCCTCCTCTTGATTCCCCTCCATGGAATACTCCTAAATTCTCAAATAAGGTGGCAGAGTCCTTCTTTCTTTTCTTTTTCTTTCTTTCTTTTTAATGTATGTGTTTACTAATTCAGAAAACATAGTTTATCTTACATTTGTTCAAGTTTTTAAGACTCAGGTTAGAGGTGAACTACTTATTTAAGTAAAGGCAGTTTCTACCAAGGTCAGTTTTGTGTGAATTTTAAAGAGAAAAAGCCACCACATTTAGAAAACCAAAACCTTTCAAATGATTTTATGAAATTAATTAGCATATAGGTCATGCTAACACTCCCATAAAAGGGGGCAAGGTGTCGAGGGAGGAAGTACGCCATCTCTTTGCTTTCCACCACAATAGCTAATGGAATAACAATATTTAATGAAGTGAAAATCCTTGATCCTCTGGCCATTGACAAACCATCAGTACTATGTGCGCAAATTTTCAGAATTTTATTCGGTCCAGCAAAATGCTTCATAGGCTAAATCAGACTGAATTACTCTTGGGTAGAAGCCATGGGGGAAGTTCAAGTTTATTTAGAATAAATAAAAATGTGAAAATGTAGTGATTTTATAGAAATCCATCAATACTTATTTCTTGGTAGGTTAAGCCATGTGACATTTTAGACTATCAATCAAAGATGGCTGCCATTGTGAATAACAGCTTGATGAGTTTTTAAAAGCATACCCTAAATGGGGTTGTCCCGTCAAAGGAGCCACCTTTAAAACATTACACTTATTCCAGCAAAGCCACAGGTTCCATTTTTTTTTTTGAACTGTCATTTGGAAAGTTCAGTGGATTACTTGGGGTCAAAGTGCCCATCTCTGTCTGTCACACGGGGTAAGAACATCCGGTAACACACTGGACTGAAAGCTGGCAGGCTGCTATCAAAGAACGAAGCATTGGAACTGTTTGGTGGGGCAGAGTTTTTAATTATTTTGAAACTAATTATAAGCACTGTTTTATAAATGTGAACAGTAGTCTTGAAGGGACAAAGCAATAACTTTGAAAATCGACATTCATGGTTTGTTGGCACGACATCATTAACGTATATATCATGTACATGGTGATTGGTAAACAATTGTTTCCATTTGTTATTTATGATCCCTGATGGATTTTTCTATCATTTGTTCACTCATCCATCTAGCCATCCATGAATACATATATTTAACTGTTTATTCATTTATTCTTCAGTAAATTCATTGGCATTCATATGAAATTGAATGTGGCAGAATCATTTGACCTTCAATGAAATTCAATCACTCACAAATATGTAATTTTGGATTCTAGGGATCAAAGCCAGGACCTGGTGAATGTAGGCAAACACTCTCCCACTGAGCTCTACTCCCAGCTCATACTTCAGCCTGCATTCATCTTCACCAAACATCTGGAGAACAACAATGTGTTTCCTGAAATCCAAGGGCATATGATAAGAAAGACATGCTTCTTTCTTTTTCCTTGTCTTTTGGAATTTCTACATAAATGCTGTGGATGCAACTACCTTTTCTGAAACAGAAAAATTATTATAATCATTTAATCCCAAAGGAGAATATTCATTTTGTCACAAAGTCTATTTTAAGAGAAAATATTTAATAAATATATTTACTTTGAATTTACTAACTTTCTTTTCCTGGTTAATTCCAACTACTAGAATGACCTTTTGCTTGGTTGAAAAACTCAACAAATCCCCAGTGAACTGAGGATACATCAATTAGGCACAGAAATGACATGATCACCTAGCATCTCATTAACAGAATTCACGCTTGTATCCTCCCCTAACCCTAGCTCTAGAGGATGGTCTAAGAAAAGATGAAGTCCTATTTATCAGCTGATTTTTAAGAGATAAGTTCCAGAGAATACCTGGGATCAATGTTTCTCGACTGACTACTCATTCAACATTCACATCCAATTGACAAGGTGAATAATTACGTAGAAGCTGAGGGGTGGCAGATCACAACAGTGTGTGGAACACTCACAATACCATACACATACAGAAAGTCAAGGCCCTCTGGTGTTTCCAACAATAGATAATGGAGAAAATACTTTCAACCAGGGGGTGCCTTCAGGCAAATCATCCTACTCTTGGCTAACTGATAATCAAAATTATAAACACAAATAAAGGAAATGCAAGATCTACACAATACTGTCACACAAATTCTTCCTCACTCAATAGGCAAACAAGAAACATCTCAGCCTTCAGCTTTATCTACCACTGCTGTCCCTCATATATAAAGAAATAATAAAAAATCAAGACTAATTTGCATACAAAGAAGTTAATAAATTTAAGTGATGAAAAATGAGTACAGAAAACTTGTTCCAATAGTTAGTGTTGTGGTTTGAAAATGAGCATCCTTCTTTAGGCTCGCGTGTTTGAACACTTGGCTCCCAGCTAGAGTTGCCGCTTGGAAAGGCTGTGGGACCTAGCTGGAGGAAGTAGGTCATACAGGCAGATCTTCAAGAGTCTATTAACCCTACAAACTTCCTGTCTAGTCATCTACTTCCTGGTTTGTTGAGATATGAGGAGTCTCAGCCATATGCCTGTATAAGCCTTCACTTTACCATCCTCAGATGGACTTTGTCCTCTGAAACCATGAGAAAAAAATACATAATTCTGCTCTTAAAATTTCTTCTGTGAGGTGTTTTAATATGGCTAAACCCAGGAAAGCAGTATTAATGGCAGCATGTACAGTAGAGAAAAATGAAAACGATTGTCAGTAGTTATGTGGCTCTTGAATTCCGAGGAGACCAATGGTAGAGAGAACAGCTAGTGGCCCCTGGAAGGTGTGCTGGCTTCTTTTCTGTTGCTGTGATAAAACACTCCCACCAAAAGCAGCTTAGGGAAAGGAGGGCTTGTTTGACTTACACTTCCGGTCACAGTCCATCACTGTGTAATCAAGAAGGAACATAAAGCAAACATCATGGAGGAATGTTGGGTCATGAATCTTCATGGTGTTCTTATGGCAAGAGATACAACAGACCACAACATCTTCAGTGGTCCAAACACTCAGAATCTCTAGCCACACAATTTCACAAAGGTAGAGGATGCTTTTAAATAAATAAGCAAGTGTCTGTCCATCACGTAAGCGCACTTGCATAGCTCCATCCCCAGATCACCATCTCATCATTGAGCAAACAAAATGGCTCCTGAGTAAACTTTACAGTGATGGGTCACAATGGTCAATGACTGAATCCCCAATGACCCAAAGCAGACAGACCTCACATAGGACATATCACAAAGTCAATGCCAGCCACTTTTCCCAAAGCGAGAACACTCCTGGGTTGAATGTCTAACACCATATAACAGGAGCATAGGATCCTAGGAGGTGGAACCATGAGAGTGTGAATATTACCTTTTATCCTCTTAGAAAACACTCTGCTAACTGGGTTTACACACAGAGCGTGTTTCCAAAAGGAATACTTCTTGCCTTGTCACACAAGGCTAAGGTTACCTAGTTTGTCTCCTGGATTCAAACAGCAGCCACCTGAGGACCCATCTTCAACAGGTCTTTTTCAACTTCAAAGAGACAGGGAGCCATTGCCCAGTGGATGATATGCCCCCGACAGGGAGGGTGACCTAGATGGTGGGCACTAGTACCCTCAGCCTCCTTCCCTCCTAGTAGGATGTGCCTGACCCTTTTTTGGTTTGTTTCCAATGTAGGTAAATGAGCTCTGCAAATATGAACTGGTGTCAGGCATGCTGTGAGCCTCCTCCTAATGAGGCCCGAAGGACAGGAGCTGGAGGGCCTGTCCTAGCAGGTCTACAGGCACTACCTGACAGCCATGCTTTTAATTTCACTTAAGTGCGAACAGGAGAAGAATAGTTCTAGAAAGCTTTTTAAATATGAGGAAATGCGCTCAAATCAGAATATAATCCAGTTAATGACACCAGAGGGCTTTTAGAATTGACCTAAGGCAGACGATAAAGAAAATTATTTATACAAGTCCCCAACTCCTGGCAGAGCAGGAAGAAGGTCTGCTCCTTGGGAGGATCCTTCACTGTCAAATGAGCATTTGTCTTAATAAACAGTAGCCCTTCTGATCCAGGTTCTGAGCGGGGGCCATAGGATCATGAACTTGGTGCCATACCCATTTCCAGACACTACATTAGAGACTAAACCTCAGCAATGTTCTGTCGATTCAGCACATCCCTGCATTTTCATTATCTCCCTAGATTTAATTCTCTCCCTAGACGTATTTTGAGCTTTGTTCTATGGTGTCCACCCTGTTGATTTGTGCAAGCATTTCATCGTTGAGATCTAAGGATTTCCATCAGTCTAAAAGTTCCAAAGAGGGGCTGGAGAGATGCTCTTCCAGAGGTCCTGAGTTCAACTCCCAGCAACCACATGGTGGCTCACAACCATCTATAATGAGATCTGGTGCCCTCTTCTGGCACATAGGCATATATGCAGGCAAAACACTGTATACATAATAAATAAATAAAATCTAAAAAACAAAAATTGCCAAAGAGGGTGGTGACCAAAGGCTACATGTGGGACGGGAAGCTTGGTGAATGGGCCAAAAGTGAAAGTGGAAGGCAGGATGAGGTGTGGCACACCATACCACCATACAGACACTCTGGTTAACAACGGCATGACAGTTCAATCGTGTCAGAATGACTTTCTAATGCTGCTGTCACTAAACAAATAGCTTATGAGTAGACATGCTACTCACACTGACTCAGTCATTACCCAGAGTGCCTATCTAAAGAAACATCACAAGACTGCACAATTGTGTTAAATACAAATAAGATTTGGAATGAAGAGTGAAAGGGGAAGGCGGCCTAGTTACTGGGAATTGATTTTTTCCTGGTAAGGCTGGTAAATACTTCTGCAAAGGTAGTGGAAGAGCAAGACTACGCACAATTGTCTTCCCTTTCTCCTCTCTCTCTCTCTCTCTCTCTCTCTCTCTCTCTCTCTCTCTCTCTCTCGGTTTTTTCGAGACAGAGTATCTCTGTGTAGTTTTGGTGCCTGTCCTGGATCTCGCTCTGTAGCCCAGGCTGGCCTCGAACTCACAGAGATCCTCCTGGTTCTGCCTTTGGAGTCCTTGGATTAAAAGCATGTGCCACCACCGGCCAGCCCTTTTCATCACTTAATCAGTAGTTTGTGTTCTTCCATAGTTTCCCTGCTTTCAAATATCATCCATCCATCCATCCATCCATCCATCCCTCCATCCCTCCATCCCTCCATGATCTATTTATTCTCTATCATTCCTATCATTCGTCTATCCACCTTTTTCTCCTCTCTCTTCTTCCCTCTTCTCCCTCCCCCCCCCCAAAATCTCCGCCTCCCTCCTACTTTCTCTGGAAACAGAACATCCTTATTCCTCAACTTGTTTATTGACAAAAGTGGCTGACAGCGTTCAAAATATTGACTGAGGAGTGTTTTAACAGAAAAAAAAATCAGTACAGTACAAATTAAACTACCTGTATATGTTGTAGGTTGTTCACCTGGTTTACTACCAAAATGAGAGCTCTGAGTGTGAGGTCTAGATAGGAAATTTCCTACCAACTCGTACCTTACCCTCCAGTTTTCCCGAGTCCCCCTGACACACAGCAACACTGAGATCTATGAGCCAGAGCACTTGGCTGCCTCCGACAGAATAACTGCACATCTGCAGTGACTGTGATTGATGTTTTATTGTTTAAACGCTCTCACTTTAGGTACATAAACTTAAAGCTTTCTTCCTTAAATTACTGTCAAGTATAAACATTATAGTAACATATGTTTTCCTTTTTAATTAAAAAAGCTCCAATATACATACATATATATGTGTATATTTGTATCTCATTTCTCACTCCTAGGCATATAATATTCACTTTTAAAACCAAAATTATCATTTAACTTATTTACTAAGGAGAAAAATAGTAATGTTGCCTTTTTAACCAACCAGGTGTCCTATCTAAGGGGTGAAACTAAATTAGACCTTCCTGTCCAAATGCTAATTATTCTGGGTGTCCCCAAATGGAAATACTTAGTTCATACCAAGTCCCCACCAGCTTGCTGAGAGCAGCTCACGGTTTCTCTGTGAGCCTACAAACACAAGGAGAAAGTGAGGAGGACAGGGAATAGGGCAATGGGTGAATATTTCATGTTGCCGTCACCTACACTGCCCGCACACTCCCCTTCTCCCTCTGAACCTCTCCACCTCCTTTCCCTGCATTGCTCATTTGAATTAGTAGGATTTGTTAAGACAGTCTGTTTCAATTCCCTTTGAAACAAAAGAATTCTTTTCTCAAACACTGTAATTTTCTTGTCGATATTGAAAGGAACTGGTGGCAGTCTGCTCTAATTATTTTATGAGTTTTTAAAAGACAAATTCAAAAAGTCTAGGGTGTGCTTATGCAACAGAAGGTTATGGCGTATTTTCTGCCTGAGACAATCTTTTACTCCAAAAGAAACGAAGTGTGTGTGGCAGTATCTTGCAAGCTCCTTCTCCTCTCACTGGCTCTGTACGGAAAGTAAACGCAGCAGTCAGGAGTCACACTTCCAAATCGTTATCTTGGTGCCCTTCCTGGTCCTCAGCTGTGAGGGCTGCATTGTTGGTGAGAAGTAAAATGTTGCCTTCTATCGCGCTCTCTGGGTCATCCACTCCCACGACGTCACTTACGTTTTTGCTCAACCTGGCAAATATTTGATTTTTGGTTTCTTACCCCCAAGAGATTTATTTATCTACCCATTTTCTCAGAGTCCAGCAAGCATGTATTGAGACCTGGTATCTCACACACTATGTGGCTGGTGAAATGAAGCAACACAGCTCTTACCCTCAAATGGACAAAACATAAAGATAATTTATCAGTACTTAAAAATCCCAGAAGCTACAAAAATTAATATTTCATTTCTGAAACTTCCTTCTCCATCATGGAACATTCTAGATTACTTAGATTTGCCAAGCCAATGGATTGCAACATTTCATGTAGAATTCAATGTTCTAATTTTCATTTTTTATTCTAATAGATAAAGGTATAAGTCATATATATACACATACATATACATATATATATGAAGGTGATGTCATATATATGTATAAACGTATCTCTGAAAGACCTAAGCACTGTTTAATCAATGAAGATTTTGAAGTCATCTTCATTGGATGAAGGAACTCATGTCTAATCTCAAATTGAGGGGCTCTACCAGTTCTAGTCTGATCTCTGTCACTGTGGTAACGCTGGGACAAAAAGCAAACTTGTGGTGATACTGTGTCCCCCAATATATTGTGCACCCTAATAAACTTATCTGGGATCAGAGGGCAGAACAGCCACTAGATAGACAGAGAGGCCAGAAAATGGTGGCACACACACCTTTAATCCTAGCATTCTAGAGGCAGAGATCCGCCTGGATTTCTGTTATTTCAAAGCCACACTGAAAACAGCCAGGCATGGTGACTCACGCCTTTAATCCCAGGAAATGATGGCAGGAAGCAGAAAGGTATATAAGGCATGAGGACCAGGAACTAGAGCCTTTTAAGCTTTTAGGCTTTAAGCAACAGTTCAGCTGAGATCCATTCAGATGAGGACACAGAGGCTTCCAGTCTGAGGAAACAAGATCAGCTGAGAAGTTGTCGAGGGGAGGTGGCTGTGGCCTGTTCTGTCTGTCTGATCTTTCAGCGTTCACCCCAATACCTGGCTCCGGGTTTGTTTTTATTAATAAGACCTTTTAAGATTCGTGTAACACAAACTTGGAGAAGAAATGTTTATTTCCTCTTACTGTTACAGTCCAACATCAAGGGACATCAAGGCAAGAACCTACAGCAGAAACCTCAGAGACGTGTTCTTCATCGGCTTGCTCATGCTTGGCTCTCCTTTTTATGCAGCTCAAGCCCTCCTTTCTGGTGATAGCTCCGCCCACAGTGGGCTGGGTTCTCCTACATCAGCCAGCACTCAAGCCCCAGGGACATGCTCACAGGCTAATCTAATCTGGCAGTTCCTCAACTGAGGTTCCCTGTTCCCAAGGGAGTATAGTCTGTGTCAAATTGACAATAATTGCTAACCAGTCCACTATCCTAAAGTTTGATAGAAAACAGATAGAGGAACTGAAAACCAAATGCACAGAGAAGATGGCAGAGAGCAAATCTAGGTAGGGAGACATGGAGAGACAGCAATAAACCCGTGAGAAATACTCGAGTACATGGGCAATGTGAAAGAGGAAGTAACCGGGAGAACGTGTGGCTCACGGGCTCGCCCCCAGCCTCGTATTCCTACACAGTGCAGGTCCACCTGCCGCCCACAGTGGGCTGTACCCTGTTACATCAATGAGCAATCAAGAAAATGTCCCCTAAAGATGTGCCTGTAGGCCAATCCAACATGGACAATTCTTCCACTGAAGTTTCCTCTTCCCAGGCGGGTCAAGCTGACAGTGAAGACCAGCCCCCACAGGGCCGATGCCGCACACAGGAGAACTTACAGGTCAACTGATCACGCCTCCTGATACAGCTTGGTGATCTAGGTGGGCCCTTCCACCTTGCCCCTGGTGATGCGATGTAGACATGGCCCTACATGTACCGCACTCCAAGATGTCTCAACTAGCCGGGACTCTGTCTCAGACAGAACAATTCCATCTCTCAGTCCTAACTCTGGGGGTGTCTACAGAAGGTTCCAAGTTTCTTTGTTTTACTAAAACCTGTAACTTGTTATATTTTTCCAAGCAATATTTATTTGGTTTCTAACTCTAGCTATCAAAATTTTTATTTGGCAAACACGGTAAGATCATGCCTTTTATATGCCAGGGAGGATTTTGTAAGAGCGCTTTACAAACAGACAGTTTTCTCATACTCTTATAAGACCATTTTGAGTTTGCAGAGCAAACGGAGACTGAGAAATAAAGGGAAGAGGTGGAACCAGGGGCAGATTTAGGCAGCCACAGGCCCGCTGTCTCCAGCAGCTTTCAGCCAGCCGTCTCTCATAGGAAAACCCACAACAGGATCTCAGAGGAGAAAGGGATACATAGTCATTTAAGGAGCAGTTGTGAGCCGGGCAGTGGTGGCGCATGCCTTTAATCCCAGCACTCCAGAGGCAGAGCCACGCGGACTCTGTGAGTTCAAGGCCAGCCTGGTCTACAGAGCGAGATCCAGGACAGGCACCAAAACTACACAGAGAAACCCTGTCTTGAAAAACCAAAAAAAAAAAAAAAGAAGAAGCAGTTGTGTATGTGAGTATGAGTGTATGCCTGTGAGAGCACCTGTATGTGTGTGTGAGTGATGACAACTATGTGAGTGTGTACATACATGTTTATGAAAGTGAGCATGTGTGTGTGTATACTCATGTGTATGTGGGTACACGAGTGTGTGTGTGTGTGTGTGTGTGTGTGTGTGTGTTTATAACATATATAGTCCTACAAGTAATTCATAGTGACAGTAGAAAACAGAATGCAGGCATTCTAATGAGATAGTGTTCTAAGAGCTTGAATTCTTGGGGAAAGTAGTTAACCTGAATGGAAGAACTAAGCTTCCAAGTCCAAGGCCCATGTTCCCCCCACACTGCCTCAAGGAGAGTCTATACTCACAGAGTTAAACTGTCCCTCCATGGTGAGATTTTTAGATTGACTCAGAGTTGCGTTAACCTCATCCCTTGCACACTCTACTCTGTGCTATTGTATATAAAAGCAAAGCTCCCCTGATTATGCCTTTCTCCCACTAAATGTGCCACAGCCACTTACAAACCCATTTTGGTGCTATTCTTATTCTTGAGGTTTGTTTATTTGCTTTTTAAAATGTATTGCATTGTCTTACTTTAAAAAAAATCTTCAATAAAAATAATTGCAAGGAGGTGGGAAAAAGATCGATGACCTGTAATTTATATTTCAATAGAGAGACTAAAATAAGCTGCTTTTATTTTTGATTTAGCTTAGAGGATGGTTTTAAAGCCCTCTCTTGACAGCTACTACAACCCTATACTAAAGGAAGAACTGCTGGGGGAAAATTCTCACTCTCCCAAAATATCAATAAAATGAGCAAGAAAAATTAGCTTCACAGCAGGCCACTTTAATGAGACACAGAAGCAAATTGGACAAGGCGGATAATACGATGCCTTTTGGAATATAATAGAGAATAGAATTAGTAAGTATAAAAGAAGACCCATCAACATAGAATTCAAACTCCCAGGGTGGGAAGCCAATCTTATAAGGAGCCGGGCAGGCAGATACATGGTTACAGGTGTGGAGGACACACTCGGGATGTATTTATGTAGATGGATGCAAATGTGTCTGTTATGTTATTCTATGCTGAGTCTGCTGTGCTTTCAGTATTGAAGCCACAGTAAATACATATTATTACTACAACTTGAATTTCCATGACAAATAAAAACAGGGCCTGCTCAGCTCTTTTTTTTTTTTTTTTTTTTTTTTGGTTTTTCGAGACAGGGTTTCTCTGTGTAGCTTTGCGCCTTTCCTGGAACTCATTTGGTAGCCCAGGCTGGCCTTGAACTCACAGAGATCCGCCTGGCTCTGCCTCCCGAGTGCTGGGATTAAAGGTGTGCGCCACCACCGCCCGGCTCCTGCTCAGCTCTTAAACGTAACTCAACACTCCCCAAGTGGAGGAACTGACTCCTTTCAAAGAGATAACTACCTTCATGAGCCTACCAAAGAGCTTCTTATAGTGAATAATATCAGCCACATAAAAATTAAGAACATATTCATGATTATAAAGATATTTTTCAAGTAAGAGAAAACTTTAATAGGTTATACAAACTTTTTGCATTCCCCTCTTTGGAAATGAAGGTACCAGCTATAACTGCATTCTTTAAAATCGTGCTCACCTTTTAGCAAATTCCATGAAGCATTTTTTTTTAACTCCTCAAGAGAAAAAAATACGTTCTGAAAAATATCGTCAGAATCCATCATTGTTCTAAGGCCCAAACTAACCTGAAGGCTCTGGGCCGTGTTCTTAAAACCTCACAATGCTACAGTCAATTCTCACTTTCCAATCAGTTCCTCAGGGACAGTTTTTAATAAGTGATGTTTCAAAAGAAACCATTACACATGATTGTTTGGTTAATGAATTGTCTCCACAGTGTTACACAACACCGCCACGATTGGATCTCCCACTACTGGGATCACACCCAGGGCCTCAAGCATGCTAGGGCAAGCTCTCTCCTACTTAGCCACATCCTGGGCCATCTTGCTACACAATTCATTAGGGTAAAATATAAATGATTTGCATTCTTCACCTGATGTAGCCAATATTTAGCCATTTTATACATTCTGCATCTGGCATTATACCAAAAATAGTTCGACAAGAAATGAGAAATATTAAAATGTACTAAAGTCAGAATACGCTGCATTTGGGTACCAAGTATGATCTAGACAAAAGGACTTCAATAATTCCACTATAGATGTATAGGAAGCTATAGATCTGACTAAGGTTGCTAAGCTATGCTGTGTCCTCACGCCGCCACCACGGTCAAGGCTGTGCACATATCCCCAGGAATCTGGAGCACTGGCCAAGCAAACTGACAGGTGGGCAGCTGTGTGAACCACAGAAAGCATCCTGGGAGAATGGTGACAGAAGCTCTGAAGACATCTGAAGACAATAGCATTGTCAGAGGGCAGCCATGTTTCAGAGGTTGTTCCCTGACCCTGCAATCTCCCCACAGTAGCTTGTGCCAGAGTCCCTGGGAACGGAAAGACAAACACAAACAAAAAGGCTGTTTATAAACTCATGGGCAACATGAGAACAAGGAAGGTCTCCTTAGCAGTGTACAGACCATAGGGAATCCGGGAGCAGAGGAGAGTCACGCCCTCTGCAAGGAGAGCCTAGGAGGGCAGGTGACAATTCCACACCAGCCAATAAAAACGAGGAGAATGCCACATACGCCACGGCCGCGATCGTGTGTGAGGAAGGCCAACCCGCAGCAAGTATGCTTCTCCGGGTACTGAAAATCCCATTTTACCTTCACAACGACACAGAGGCAGGCTGTGTGTGTACTTTCCAGGCCTGTCCTGTGACTTGGCGGGTGTCATTCTTACCCCAACACTCATCTCCTCACTTATGCCCAGGCTTAAATATGAAAAATAAAACTTGAAAACTGGTGAAGGTGTATGGGGAAAAAAAGAGGCCATGAATTTTCCAGGGAGCTTCGGGGAGGAAGCCACAGGAGAGGTTGTAGAGGGAAGGGGTCGGGGGATGATGTAAATACAGTCCTCATATAGGAAATTAAAAAAATAAATTAAAAAAGGAAAACTTTGATTTGACATGCTCAGTAAGTTATGAGGCAATGGAGAAAAGCAAGCAAGACATTGAGTCAGCTTGCAAATACCATCCTTGGGGAGGTCACAGAATAGTGCCATTTGAATGCCTGGTGTTGAGCGATGGAGGACGTAGCATTAGGTACTCTGGAGGCATTTAGAGAATGTTGTCCCTGCCCACACGGATGGAAGAGGAAATGGCCCCCTTTAAGGAAAAAGTGAGTCTTGAAGAGAGGAACAATGTTTCTGAGGTTTTCTAGAGAGGAATACAATTTTGGGGGAAAGGAGCAGAACGTGAGAAGAACATAGAAAAAGAACAGAGTACTGGGAGATTATGACTGCTAGAGCAGTGTGTGGGTGTGGAGTGTGCATGTGGGTACATATGTGTGCATGTGTGTGCTTGTGTGTGTGTGTAGGTACACGTATGTACGTGTGTGGGCATGGGCATGCGCACGCGTGTGTGCACGTGTAGACATGGCCAGTGACAGGGAAATGGAACAAAATCCTGGTCCCAGATACCTGTTATATGCTGGGATGATTAATACTGTTAACTTGACACAGTCAAGAACCATCTAGGAGACAAAGCTCTAGGCATGTCTGCTGAGGAAAGGTCTATGTTGAGTTACCCGAGGTAACTCTAAGTGTGAGTGGCACTATTCTATGGGCTGAGGTCCAGGACGTAGTGAGAAAGAGCAAGCAAGCTGAGCACATGTCCTCCTCACTTCCCGCTTTCTGACTGGATGTGTGACCAGCTTCCTCCTGCTCCCTGACTTCCGCACCACGGTGACTTCCCCACCATGACAGGCTGGACACTCCAACCGTGAGCTCAGACAAACCCTTCTTCCCCGAGCTACGTTCCTTGGGAATTTTGTCACAGCAGTGGAAAAAGGATCTAAAACGTAGGCCGCACTAAATTTGGATGTAGGAAATCCTAAAAGGGCTGTTATGGTTTGAATATAAAACACCCCCAGGCTTATGGGCTTAAGTTTGGTCCCCAGTTGGTGGCACTCTTTACGGAGTTTGTAGGTGTTTCGGGATGTAGAACCTAGCTACACAAAGTGTGTCGCTGAGGAACAGACACTGAGTGGCCCAGCTTCCTGTCCTGAATTGGCTTCTTGATGTTCACGGACACCAACAAGCAGCTCATGGTCAAGTGTCAGCCCAGCACCGTTCCTATTGCCAGGGCCTGCTCTGCCGTGACAGTAACCTTGCTTCTCTTTGGTGACAGCAAGGAGAAAAGGAACCAGTAATGGAGCCCCAGAAGGATTTCAGGCTGTGAGGTAAGGTGGTCACACTTTGTTTAGCTACTTTCAGCCCCAAGGGATAAAAGGGAACAGGCAAAGTCAGCGAGGTCCACAGTTCTCAGACACAGCCCTGGTCTTCCCTCCTGAAGCAGAAGGATTCAGGGGTCACTACCATCTGTACTGCAAGGACAACAGGTAGTTCTAAACCCACATAAATTAGAAAAATGTGACCAGGTCCAATAACATGCGGTAACGTATGCCATGTAGCATGTTACGGCTCCCTCTGGATGAAGCGCTCTCTCACGCAAGGCGGAATGAGACTCATAAAACTCCCAAATGATCCCAAGAGTCCAGGGTGCTTGGCAGAGGGTCACAGCAGTCAACAGTCACTGGGAGGAGGAGACTCTCCTGAGATGGAGCTGCCTGCGAGCTGCAGAGGGGATGCAGGGACGGAGCTCCCTGAGTCCTCTTCTGGCTGGAGCGGGCTTCCTGGTGATGCCACTACCCCTGTCACCCATGTGCCTTATCACTTCACCAAGCCAGAAGTGCCCGCAATTGTTTCTTTGGTCTGTGGGAGGTGTTCCACTTGAGGTGGATGGATCTCTTGAGGGAAAGTCACTCAGCACCGTGAAAATAGAATTTTCCCAAAAGCGTGAGAAATTTCATCAGCTCTGAGAGAAAGGGGTTCTCTATCTTCATTCTCAAGCCCCCCACAGAACTTTATTAAAAGCACTCTAGGAGACTTAATAAAAATTAGGGGCTTCCTTGTGAAGGCTCAATTTATATTTTAATTTGCTATAGCAGTTATTAAAGAATCTAAAGCATGAAAGAGAATGAGAGAACGTGTATATGAGAGAATTATGAGAGAGAGAAAGAGGAAAGGAGAGAGAGAAAGTGAGAGAGGGAGGGAGAAAGCGGGGGAGAGACTGGCCTAGGTTATTCACAGCCATACCTAGATGCTGTCTGTCTCCGGTTCTCCCTCATCTCAGCCGTCACCCCATCCCACCTTCCCACACATGTATACACTTGAGTTCTGAGCCATAAATCTTGCGGAGTCTGTCAACTGACAGCCTAATAACATGAAAGGGGTATCTGCACACAAGATGGTCTCAAGCCACTGCTCATGACCCTGAACAAATCAGGGCTGAGTTCCCTTTGCAGCCGAGAGTTGCCCCTTTAATCACTTAACTGGGCGGATTGATGTGACGCTTGAGAAATAAACCTAGAGGTCTCCATTTCCCTGCTATCTACGGGCCTCATTTACTCTACCCTAACAATTAAGTTGAACTTGTCATATTTTGAGACCTAATCAAAGTATAAGTGAGGGGGAGCTGATAGACCAGCCTTCGCTTCTTGGATTAGTTATTTGCAAGGAATGTGATCTTTCCCAGCTTTCTACCTGGTAACCATTGAGAAGTATTCAAATAGCAACGTGGAGAGGTGAAGGGCTATGGCAGTGGCTATCAATCTTGGCTGTACAAAGGATGAACCATTTTCATTGGACATCTGTTGTCAGGAGTGAGGGGCATTTTAATATTTCTCTACAGTTTTTTGAGCTCAAAAGCAGCTGCACTGGTCAGAATTTCTGAGTGTGTGACCCAGGCATTTTATAAATATCCACAATACATTCTGAGGTTTGACCATCATTAAGAATAAGCTGGTATCCCTCTGAATTATCCATATTCTATCAGCTGCAGAATATGGTGCTCAGTAGGGAATATCCAGCTGAGGAACAAGGCCAAAGTGTGGACTTTAGGGAAACAGCACACCCTCCCAAGTTAGAATCCTGGGACGCAGGACTCAGAAACTGAAGTTTAAACAAATGTTAAATAGTTCTTAGATTCACCACCTCCAAAAATAGTTATTTATATGGATGTATTTATATTCTTACAGGTGTGTGTGTGTGTGTGTGTGTGTGTGAGAGAGAGAGAGAGAGAGAGAGAGAGAGAGAGAGA
>CABHPH010102160.1:8545-31997 GCA_902168325.1 Peromyscus nudipes
TCTTTCTTTCTTTCTTTCTTTCTTTCTTTCTTTCTTTCTTTCTTTCTATCTTTGGTAGTTTTGTTTGTTTTCGTTTTCTTGAGTTAGGATCTCACTGTGTAGTGAGCTAGCTTCAAGTTCACAATCCTTGTGTCAGGAACACAGGAACGTGTGCTAACTTGCAGAGCTCCCTTCTGGCTTTTTTCATTTAGCATGATAATGCAGAGATCCCATGTATCTTCCACCTGGTCCCTGGTGGTAATACTGCAGTACTAAAGTACAATATCACAACCAAGACGCTGACATTGATGCAGTCAAGATTCAGATCATTCCCATCAGCCATCAGTCTTTTCTTTTTGGCTATGTCCATTCCCACCCACCCCTATCCTTTCTCAACAACTCCTCCAGACACTAATCTTCTCCTCATTTCTAGTTTATCATCTGCAGAATGTTTTATGAATGGAATCCTTTGGGGGATGATCTGTTTCCCGTGCAGTTCTCTGGAGACTTACCTGTGTTGCTGCATACACAGGTTGTGTTGATTTTTTACTCTTTACTCTTTGGTCTTTGGGGGCCTGCCACCCAGCTTCCAAATAAATGCATAGAGTCTTATTATTTCTTAAGAATGCCTGGCCTTAGCTTGGCTTATTTCTAGGCAGCTTTTCTTAACTTAAATTAGCCTGTCTATCTTTTGCCTCTGGGCTTTTAGCTTTCTCTTACTTCTGTATATCGTTCTTTCACTCTTATTCCATGGCTGGCTGTGTGCCTGGGTGGCTGGTCCCTAGCATCCTCCTCTCCTTGTTCTTGTTCTTTTTCTCTTTTGCTATTTATTCTCTCTGCCTGCCAGCCCCACCCATCCTTTCTCCTGCCTTGCTATTGGCCATTCAGCTCTTTATTAGACCATCATGTGTTTTAGATAGGCACAGTAACACAGCATCACAGAGTTAAACAAATGCAACATAAAGGAATGCAACACAGTGTTAAACAAATGCAACATAAAATAATGCAATACATGTTTGCATCATTAAACAAATATTCTACAGCATAAGCAAATGCAACACATCTTAAAATAATATTCTACAACACACAGGTAATTCGAATTCTGAATAGTAGCCCCTGGCATGGCTCTATCACAGTTTACGTAACCGTTCACAAGTTGAAGGTCATGGGTGGTTTCCAGCTTGGGGTGATTGCAAACAAAGCTACTATGGATATTTGTGTGATGTTTTTCTGTGTGACTATAGGATTTGTTTAAGATAAATTTCTACTAGGATTTGAATGTAGACACATGAATGCTCTCCTTAGGCTCCTGGGTCTGAGTGCTTTGTCCATAGCTCATGGCACTCTTTGGCGAGGTTGGGAAGTCTTCGGGACTGTGGCTAAACCACCTTTATGTGAGGGCCTGCCACCTCAGGCTCCTACGGCTGTGCACGGTACTGCCCCAGACATCGTGATGGACCGTCTCCCTGAAAGTGTGAGCCAAAGCAAATACAATGCCCAAGTGTGTGATCGGTGGGTCCTGTGGTAAAAGTATGGGTGGCATGATTCTAACCAGCGATGTGCAGGATCCAGTTGGTGCTATCATTATTTTTTTTTTAATTTTAGCCAACTAATAGGTGGTGACAGTTCCCTGTGGTTTAATTTTGCATTTTCTGTTAGTGAATGATGTTAAACATCTTTCCATGTGTTATTTGTTTTCTGTATCTGGAGATGTCTGTTCTTAAATGAATTCTTTTAAACTGTTGACATTTAGGAATTCTTTGCATATTCTTGTTTGGTTTGGATAGAAAATGTCCCTAAAGGCTCCCTATGTTGAAGGTTTGGTTCCCAGATGGTCCTGTTGTGGAAAGGTGTCTGGAGAATGACTAGTCACTGATGTGTTCACAGCTGAAGTCCTATCAGGAGGTGGACAGAAATGCAGAGAGTAGGTCACTGGGCGGGCCTGGCTCTTTGCTCCCTGTCTGCCTCCTGTCTACGGCGAGGTGAGCCTCTTTACTATACCACATGCTGTCTGACAAGGTGTCTGCCCAGAAGCAAAAGAGCCCAGTGACCTTGGCCTGAGACCTTGGGAGCCACAGTCACAGTGTTCATTTCTCCCTTGTTGGTCACAGTAATGAGAAGCTGACTGATGTCATTCTAGAAACCAGACCTTTGTCACATATGTGGTTTTCGAATGTCTTCTCTCATTCTGTAGCTTATCTCTTAGACTTTTTTTTCTTTTTTCTTTTCTTTTAAACTTTTTAAGTGTCTTCTACAAAGCAGACATTTTTAATTTTGATGAGATATCATTTATTAACATTTCCTTTCAGAGGGGCTGGAGAAATGGCTCATGCAGATGACCTAGATGCGGTTCCCAACACCCACATAGCACCTCACAAGCTTTCATAACCCCAGTTTCGTGTCCAGCTCCTCCAGCATTATTCTGAAGAAGCTAGCCTTTCTGTATTCAATTGCTTTTTTGTCAAAAATCGGCAGGGCAGCTGGGGACACAGCTCAGTGTACACAGCTCAGAGTACTTGCCCAGTATACACAAAGCCCTGGGTTCAACCTCCAGTACTTCATAAAACCAGGTATGGTGACACACACCTGTAAGCCTAACATCCAGTTGGGGGAGGCAGAAGGATTAACAGTTCAAGGCCTACCTCAGCTACATAGTGAGTGGGAAGCCAGTCTGGGCTACATAAGAGCATGTCTCAAATTAAAATGAAATGAGTGGTGCATCTAGTTCATTCTTTTTCATTCGTTCCTGGTAGGGATAGACCACCATGTATTATCCACCTGGACATGTGGTTGTTTTTAGCTTTATGCTACTATGAAGGTTCTGTGAACATGTGCATTACCAGTTTTTGTATAGATACATCTTTTATTTTACATTTGATAGTGGACTTCAGGGTCATGTGGTAACTGTACATTAAACACTTTAAGAAACTGCCAAACTCTTCTCCAGTGTAGTGGTATCATTTCGCATTCTCACCAACAATATGGAGAATCCTACATCCTTACCAACACTTACATTGTATGTTTTATTATAGCTACCCTGGTGAATATGTGTAGTCATGTAACTGTGATTTTAAAACATATTTCTCCAACCGGTGATGATGTTGGACATTCTTAGGAGTGCTTGTTTGCCATTTCCTTTCCCTGCTTTTTATATCAATCAATTAATTTATTTATTAACTTATCTATTATTTTTTTGAGACAGGGTTTCTCTGTGTAGCCCTGGCTGTCCTAACACTAGCTCTGCAGACAAGGCTGGCCTCAAACTCCCAAATGGCCAAGTGGTCTAAAGGGCCAGGCTCAAGCTCAGCTTCCCTCATTTTTAATTGGGTTCTTTGCCTCATTAGCTGTGTTCTCAACACATCAAAGGAACAGAGTTTCAAGGAAGGTACATGACAGTAACTAAACACCATGAATTTACTGCTCAGCCTTTGATAAATCCACGTGAGCGTGAGATCTTGGTTGGTAGTATTGCTGATTCAAGATGAACAGCTTAACTTCTTCAAACTAATAGGTTACTATTTTAGTCAACAATTCTTCTGAATAATTTTCCTGACCCTTCTCCAAAGCAGAATCATTTATCTCACTTTGAAAGCCTCAACTTGGGGCTGGAGAGATGGCTCTGTGGTTAAGAGCACTGTCTATTCTTCCAAAGAACATAGGTTCAATTCCCAGCACTAACTGGCAGCTCACAACTGTCTGTAACTCCAATTCCAGGCAATTTGATATCTTCACACCAATGCACATAAAATAAATTTAAGAAATTATTTTAAAAAGAAAGCCCCAGCTTTTCCAGTGATGGGGATTCGCTAGCTCAGGCAGCAAATATTTTGTTGGATTCTTCTAATCATTTAAAAAACATCAAAACCAAACAAATTACAGCAATGCATGTCTATAATCCCAGCACCCTGGAGACAGAGGCAAAAGAATTGCTATAAATTTGAGGATAGCGAGCGGGTCTTCAGAGCAAGTTTCAGGCCACCCAGTATTATATAGCCTCCAGAAATCAAGTAAAGTAAAAATAACATACGGTAAAATAAAGTAAACAACAAGAACAAGAAGAAAGGATGAGGAATGGGTGTGGGGTCACCAATCTGTAACCATCCCGGTACTGAGGCACTAGGGAGGCCCAGGCATAAGGTCCAGAACAGTGGTTCTCAGCATGTGGGTCTTGACCCCTTTGGGGTCCCACATCAGATATTTACATTATTGACTGCAGCAAAATTACAGTCAAGCACTTTTATGGTTGGGGGTCGCCACGGCGTGAGGAACTGGCAGCGTTAGGAAGGTTGAGAATCACTGGTCTAAAATTTAAGGCCTGGTTGGGCACGGAGAAAGAAAAGCGGGGGGAGGGGATCCAAGCTTGGGCTTAAGTCCACAGGTCTGTGCGCATGTTTCCCTTTCTCCTTGACAATTATTTCTGTTCTGAACGCTGCATGTGTTCCCCTCTAGCATGGCTCCCCAGGAGGAAATCAGCAGCGGATGCCATTGATCACAGAGGTACATCAGCCTCCATGGCATGGTGCAGGATCTGGGAAGATGTTTCCTTCTTCCCTCGCTCCCTCCCTCCCTCTCTCCCTCCCTCCCTCTCTCCCTCCCTTCCTCCCTCCCTCCTTCCTTCCTGCAGGCAAGGTTGTAGTCAAGGCTGGTCTGGAACTTGCTGTGTAGTCCAAGCAGGCCTTAAACTTGCAGGGATGATCTTGCATCGGCCATCCAGGTGCTGATATTACAGGTGTGACCCACTGGGCCCCTTTTAGGAGATTTTTCTGAAGGACAGCAGTCTTGACAGAGTCTCTGACACCCTCAGGGAAGGTTAGGGGTTCCTCTTTGGAAGGTTAGGTTCTCCCAAAGGCAGCTGAGAAAAGGGTGGGGATAGAAAAGTTTGCAGGGGATGACAACCTAAAAGCAAAAGAGAAGGGCACAGATTGACAGGTGCAGCCTCTGCAAGCCTGCCAGGCCAGCAGACTGCCTCCCTGGGCGCTCTGCTCGGGAGCCATAGCAGTCAACAGATTTCTACATGAGGTGCTCTCTTCACACAAGTGACATTGTATGTATCTTTCAGTAAGTGGGGGGTGGCTGGGCTTTTGCACAGTGTCCTGTTCAGTCACCATGGATCTCACCAAGAAGAAGGTGACTGCTATAGTTTGGATATTCCAACCCGGTCCAGGTTCATGTTCCAAAGATTAAGAGGTGGGGTTGGGTAGGGCCTTTAAGAGCCAGGAGGTGGTGGGGCACACCTTTAATTCCAGCACTCGGGAAGCAGAGGCAGGTGGATCTCTGTGAGTTCTAGGCTATCCTGGTCTACAGAGTGAGTTTTCAGGACAGCTAAGGCTACACAGAGAAACCCTGTCTTGAAAAACAAAACAAAAGAGGTGATTATATCCTGAGGGTCTGGATTCTGGGTTAATCACCAGAATGGGACTGCTACAAAAGTCTCTTTAACTCTACCTGTTATATGCAACCCTGTTGCCTTGCCCCACCTTATCAGTAAGGAGGCTTTCAAAGAATGTGGCTCCTTTCCCTTGGACCTCCCAGGCCCCAGAACCACGAGTTGAGCAAACCTTTATTCTTTATACATTACCCAGCCTGTAGACTTAGGTTATAGTGACAGAAGACTGACCAAGACAGTCACCTGGCTTGAGAGTTGAGGAGGATCCTGAAGAAGCCAACAGCTGGAGGCTGTTGCCAACCACACTCCTACAGCTAGACAGCAAGTCAGGTCTTGAAGAGGGCTCTGAGTGAGGCATGTCTGTGTCTGCCCCACGAGGGAGAAAGGGAAGACTAGAAGAACTATTTTAGAGAAGTCTTGACAAGTCTTGGTGATTGGACAGATACACAGCCTTGGACTAAAGCATCACTCTCAGCTGGGGCAGCCTGGCTGAGACCTTGTGTTCCCACCACGCCCACAGCTGCCTTTACTGAAAGCAGCCCAATTAACTTCTGCAAATTGGCGTAGCTTGAACCTCTCGGGTGAAAGACCAACTGCCTTCCTCAGCTGCAGCTAAGGGGCTTGCCAAGGAACCCACAAACAGCCCCCCACACTCGGCCTGGAGGTGGATTGATGGAAAACTATCTTCTAATGGGGATGGAGAGGCTCAACGTTTCTGGAAGTCTCAAACACAAACAAGAAGCTAAGCATGTGCTCAGGCTGTCTTCTGACACACACTAAGCTGCTCTCGTTCCCTCCTGCCTCACTGAGCTGTCCAGACTGCAGCGGGCCCTGGAAGTAAGTCGCTGGCAGAAGAGCCGTATTGCTAAATTCTTGCAGTAGACCTCATCCTCCACCAGGAAGCTGGGATGTCACTTCCTTTAAGACAGTGTCCTGTGAATTTGAAAACAATAATGCTGTCATTTCTTTCTTATAAACGTGGGCAAAAAATAAGCACTGGCCTCTAAAAACTGTCCTTGCAACAGCTTGTTTAGTTTTATTTTTCGAGTCTGGGTTTTCCTTACGTAGCCTAAGCAGATCTGGAACCCATGAACCTCCTGCCTCAGCCTCTCAAGTACTGAGCTTTACAGGCATCTTCCACCACGCCCAGCTGCTGGGCAGCTCTCACAAGCCCATCAGTATCCAGCTTGCCTCTGCACTTTCTTGGCTGCTTTTCCCACAGCAATTGACACGTCTCTAATTTTAATGAAAGGCTCATCTGTCTGCCGCATTTTCATGGCATTCTAAAAATCTGTCAGAATACTCAATGTAGCTTACAGAATTTTTTTTCCTTAAAATAATATTTTTTTGTGTGTATCATTTACCCCTCTTCCATGCAGTTCCAAAAAAGTGGATGTCAGGAAGTGGATTTCTAGTTTTGCTTAGTCACGGAACAGCCCTGCCTGCTTTCAGATGTCTCCACTGTTTCGCTTGTGCATCCAGCCTCGCCCCCATGAGTGGGCCTTTTGCTGTTAGTCACGGCTTCATACAATTCATCCCGTCATCCAAAAGGCCACATTTGATGCTCGTGTATAACGAGAATAAGATAAAGAAAAGGCAGGATAGGCTAAGGGAGAACTACTTGCTTTGCAGAGAATTCTTTTAAATTGAAATACAAACTTCCACTTTAGCAATTCTCCAAGATGCTTTGAAGAACCTGACTTTATACTTTCAGAATTTACAGGCTACTTTCCTCAAAAAGTAGCCGTTGAGCTAAATAGACATAACAGGCCCTAAAATACTTGGTCTGCATTCAAGGCCATCCCTAGTCACAAAGCAATGTCAAGGGCAGCTTGGGCTACTCAGGCCCTGTTTCCAAAACACATTGTTCTGCCTATTTGTAGATCACACACAGTGTAGCTTTGCCTTCTTGTTTTTTCTCACACATAGGTCCCCTCTTGTCCAAGAAGGGTACAGTCCCAACTCTCCCCAATGTATGCCTGTACTACTAAACTCTTTATGTACTGTGTTTTCCTACACATAACACCTATGAGAAAGCTTTATTAATGAAGTAGGTATGGTAGGAGATCCACAATAATAAGTAATAAAATACAATGTTTTAACAATGAACTATAACAGAGGTTACATGAACATGGTCTCCCTCTCTTAAACTATTAATCTGCGGTCCCCCTTCCTTCTTGTGATGATGTGAGAGGGCACACGGTCAACAGAAGATATGACGTGAGATGAGCGATAGGCATGGACACACACTGAGTACCGTGACAGGTGATCTGATGACTGAGTTGGTTGCTAAGTGACAAGTAGTATATAACAGCATGGAGATACTGGACAAAGAGATAACCCACACCTCCAGGGCTGATATGCATGCTACTCAGAATGATAGACAATTTAAAACTGACCAGTTGTTTGTGTCTGTAGCTTTTCATTTGACATTTTCAGATCTCTGTGGACTATGATAACTGAAACCATAAAAAGTGAAGTACATATGGGCGTGAACAGAGCTAGTCTGTATGTCTTGAAATACTTTGAAGAGACTGACCAAACACTGAGGTATAACTTAACTGACTCTGAAACCAAGGGACGAGGGTCCTAAGGACCTGCCATTCTAGGTTGCAAAGCAATAACGAGAAAAGCTTTTGCCAAAGATAAGAGTTAGTGCAAGCCGGGCGGTGGTGGCGCGCGCCTTTAATCCCAGCACTCGGGAGGCAGAGCCAGGCAGATCTCTGTGAGTTCAAGGCCAGCCTGGTCTACAGAGTGAGATTCAGGACAGGCACCAAAACTACACAGAGAAACCCTGTCTCGAAAAACAAACAAACAAACAAACAAGCGTTAGCACAGCTGTTGAGTATGCTAGTTATGGAAAGAAATATTGAGAGGATTATGGTGGTTTGAAAGAAAATGGCCCCCAAAGGGAGTCACATGATTAGGAGGCGTGGCCTTCTTGGAGGAAGTGTGTCACTGTGGGGGCGGGCTTTGAGGTCTCTTTTGCTTAAGCTTCCCTCAGTGTGACAGTCAGTCAACTTCCTGTTGCCTGCAAGATGTAGCACTCTCAGCTCCAGCTACCTGTCTACCTGTAGGCTTTCATGTTCCCCATCTTGATGATAACGAACTGAACCTCTGAAACTGTAAGGGAGCCACCCAATTAAATGTTTTCTTTATAAGAGCTGTTGTGGTCATGGTGTCTCTTCACAGCAATGAAAACCCTAACCAAGACAATGGTGAAGCAGTTATTACTACCAAAACTGGCTAAGGTAAAATAGAATCTTCTCTTTCAAAATAGAATTTTATCTTTCAAAACTAAAAGATAGACTATGTAATACAGTGAAAGGCCTCTCTCCCCAGAAATGGAGTCACGTAAACAATGTCAACTGATCTTTCACAAAGGAGCAAAACCACAGGAAGCACAGGTGGTGTAGGCTCCAGATGGTGGTGGTGTGAGCATGGTGGGTGTTTTGGTGGTGACATGTGCCCAGTGGGTGCCTATGCCAGTGGGGCTTAGCTTACCCGTGGAAGGCCCTCATCTACTTTGTGGCACTGCCTGGCATGGCGCGAACTTGCTCAACGTTTTCCTGAAGTCGCGATGTGGAGAGCACAAGAGACCTGGGGAGTTTGTCACCTACCTGGGTCTCTACATCAGGTCCAAGACCTTTCCCAGGGGAGATGGTAACTACACCTCTTCCAAAACCCTCTTCTGACTGGCTATGAAGATAAGAGAAAAGAGCCTGGACCTTCACCCAGGCAGCTCTGGTGAAGCTGGTTGGTACCACTATTCTGTGTGTGGACCCAAAAAGTGTATGTGTCTTTAAGTTCAGCTTTCCTTGAATCAAATAGTGACTGTTATGTGGATCTTCCATCCTTTGCTTATGGGAGGAGATAGCTTAACTAAATAAACTCCAAAAAAAAAAAAAAGACAGAAAAGAAAGGACTATGAAGAAAAGACAGTTTTTCAACAAAGGATATTTTAAACAACTGTGTATCCTTGTGCCAAAAAAAAAAGGACATAGACAATATAGGCTTTCTATGTTTTGTCCAAATGGACTCAAAGTGGATTACAGATCAAAACATAAAATGTAAAACCATGAAAGTTTTAGAAGAGAACCTGAGCATAATATAAAGGTTTGGGGGTGTTACAATGACTTTTTAGATACAAGAGCAAAGGCACAATCCATGAAAGAGGAATTAATAAATTGGAGGGTCACTGAAATTAAACATGTGTGCCCCATGAAAGGAAGAGCACCGTTAGCAGAATGAAAAGATAAGCCCATACTGGGAAGTATTCAAAAAGCAACAACAAATTATTTCTGACAAAGGACTGTTATCCAAAATGTAACACTTAAAACTCAGTTGCAAGAGAACAACTTGATTTAGATATGGACTAAAAGCCCCATTCTTCAGAGTCTCATGAGGCCAGTTGGCCTTGAACTCACTTCATAGCTGAGGATGACCTTGAACTTCTGAGTGTCCCAGTGAATGGAACTACCTACATCTTCTGAGTGCTAGAATTACAGGCACCAATCAAGCAAACTCAGGGCTTCATGTATGCTAGGCAAATACTCTACCAGTTGAGCTCTGTCCCCAGCCCCTTAACAGATTGCTGTGGAGTATTTGTTTAATAATACAAAGATGTGTTGCATTCTTTTATGTTGCATTTGTTTAACTCTGTAAAACTGTGTTACTTTGTCTGCCTAAAACACCTGATTGGTCTAATAAAGAGCTGAATGGTCAATAGTTAGGCAGGAAAGAGAAATAGGCAGGACTGTCAGGCAGAGAGAATAAATAGGAGGAGAAATCTAAGCTGGAGAGAAGAAAAAGGGAGGGGGAAGAAAAGGCGAAGGAGAGGAGGATGCCGGGGCCAGACACACAGCCAGCCATGGATAAAGAAGGAAAGAAATGTATATAGAATTTAGAAAGGTAAAAAACCCAGAGGCAAGTAGTTAAAGAGAAATGGGATAATTTAAGTTAGAAAAGCTGGCTAGAAACCAGCCAAGTTAAGCCCAGGCATTCATAAGTAAGAATAAGTCTCCATGTATTTATTTGGTAGCTGTGCGGTGATATATTGTGTACCCTGATAAAGCTTGACTGATGATCAGAAGACAGAGCCAGCCACTAGATTAAACATAGAGGCCAGGCAGTGGTGGCGCACACCTTTAATCCCAGCACTTGAGATCTCATGCCTTTGCTACCAGTATTTGGGAAGCACACACGCCTTTAATCCCAGCACTAGGAAGGAAGTGATATGGCTGGGTGGAGAAAGTATATAAGGCGTGAGGAGACAGGAACTAGAGCCTTTCCGCTGAGAACACAAGGCCTTTTTGGTGGCGGACTCAGAGGCTTGCAGTCTGAGGATTCATGGAGACAGGATCTCGCCTTCCATCCGGCCTGAGGATTCCAGTGGTGAGAAGTTTCTCTAGTGGCTTGTTCCTTTGTCTCTCTGATCTTTCAGTGTTTACCCCAATCTAAGCACTGAGTTTTTATTATAAGACTACTTAGAATTCATACAACAGAGCTGGATGGCAGGCTCCCAAAGAGTAAAAAAAACAAAACAAAAACAAACAAACAAACAATCAAAAAACCCAACTACAACAGATATTTCTTCAAAGAAGATATATGCACAGCAAATGAGTAGAAGAAGAGATATCCAATATGGATGGGGGGAAATGTAACTCAGTAGAGCACTTACCTGGCATATTGAAGCCATAAGTTCAATTCCCAGTACAGAGCAGGGGACAGAGAGAGATGTCAAAGTATTATGTTATGTATAGGTGTACTTTTTGTAACCAAATACATTCTTTAAAAAAATTTTATTCACTGCTTGGATTTTTAGTAATGTATTTTATAAGCATTATCATAGTTTTATACCAGCTTTGGACCCAACCAGAGTCCCTCTAATCTCTCTTCAGTGAGGAGATCAGCACTGTGGTTCTTAAACAAGGAGATTTTGTGCTCCTTCAGACACGTGACACTGTCTGGAAGCAATCTGCCATATTACAGCTTTGCTGGAGGGGGAGGGGCTGCTCCTGGCATCCAAGGAGTGGAGAGGGGTGGGGGTGGGGTGGAGGTAAGGGGGTGAAGGGGGTAGCAAATGGGGGTGTGGGAGATGGGGTGCTCAACATCCTTCGACAGTGAATGTGACTGTCCCCAAAAGAGTAATTATGTGGCAAGTGATAACACCGCCACCGTGGCTGAGAACCCTGCTTGACCCTCAGCCTCAGCCGGAACTCAAGGGACAGAACTGAAGTCTTATGGCCCATTCATCCAAGCGAGCTACAGCTGAGGATGTGGAGGCTGTAATTTATGTTATTCTTCAGCTAATTCCCTCATTTCCTCACCTACTTGTTTAATAAGTGTTTACTCAATGTTAATATTTTTAAAATGTGACTGCGTATGAATACCTAAGTACCCACCAGCTCAAGACCACAGTCAACATGAATTTTCTTCATAGTTTCTATGGTCAGGGATTCGGAGGCAGTTGAGCCGGTTGGTTCTGGCTCAAGATTTGCCATGAGGCTGCAGTCGTAGAATGTCAGTAAGGATGCAGTCATCTGGAGGCTGGGGTGGGTGGGGCTCTGCGTCCCAGGTGGTGCCTCACACAGCAGAGTAGATGACCTCAGCTCCTTGTCACATGACTCTTTCTTTCTAAAGCTGCTTTTCTCACAGCAGATGATTCACAAGAAAGCACGGCAGAACCTGACGTTTTAAGAGCTTTATTTTATTATTTCATGTGTATGAGTGCTTTGCCTGGATGTGTGTTTGTGCATCATGTGGGTGCCTGGGGCATGGCAAGGTCAGAAGGATGCGTCAGATCCCTTGGGTCTGGAGTTACAGACTGTTGTGAACCACCTTGTAGGTTCTGGGAATCAAATCCCAGTCCTCGGCCAGAACAAGTGCTCTTAATCGCTGAGCCAGCTCTCCAGCCCCTGAGCCTGATATTTTGATGACTGCGTCTTGGATGTCACAGCCTGTCATTTTTGCAGCATTTCATTGGTTTTACAGGACAGATCTACAGCTGGTAGGACAGGTATGAATAGAAGAAGCTGAAGAACCATGAGGAATTCCTGCAGTCTGGCTACCACACTGCCCCAGGGCATCCAGACACTGCTGTGGAGTGACAGGATTCACTGGTGATTCTGTGACAAATAAGGACTCAGTTCTCCTAGACTCTTTCCTAACGTGGCACAGTTGAGTAATAGCTAACTTGACAAATGAACAAGGCAAGTTCTAGAAAGAGTGAAGCATTAGTGGAACAGAATGGAGAGGTGTGCTAATTTAGATGACAAGAGGAACTGACCCTGGGAATAAACAGTGACAGACTGGTCCAGACAGAGGGACCCTCAGGTACCAGTGATCAATAGTCATTGGTGAAACCTTGGCTTATGTCCAAGGGTTAAGTATGCAGAGTGAGCAACAGAATGTGTTTCCTTTTACAACCAAAGCTTAGCCCTGCCCCTTTGAGACAGGAAGTAGTGTAGAGCTGTGATGTAAATACAAAATAATGCAAACACTTTATTATTTACTCAATGTTAATATTTTTAAAGTGTGACTGCGTGTGAATACCTAAGTACCCACCAGCTCAAGACCACAGTCAACATGAATTTTCTTCATAGTTTCTATGGTCAGGGATTTGGAGGCAGTTCAGCCGGTTGGTTCTGGTTCAATTTGTAAACAAGTGGGTCTTGTTTACAAATGAGGAATTCCCCCAGTACCAAAAGACATACATGGGTAAGTCTACCTAGAGACATTTAACAAATATTCCTATCAGTCTCAAGCTAGAAAACACCCAAATGTCAACCACCAGGAATAGATAAGTCCTTCATCCTGTGGGACACTAGACAGTAACAAAAGAGAACAAACTACTTTTAGGTAGCAACATGAGTGTCTCTCAAGGCATAACGCTGAGAGAGAGAAAGAGCCTCATATAGACGAATACCTTCTATGCGATCCCACGTTGTCAAAGGTGAAGGGTAGACAAAATGAATTGATGGTGGCAGAGGTCAACAGTGATTTTCTGGGGTGCGGTGGGGGTATGTTTGACTTAGGAAGACTTAGGTGTTGAGAGAGCCAAAGTTACATTTTGTTTTAATTACTATGCCTAAGAGATCCAGAAAACAAAAACGCCTCTGATCTGCAAGCCCGAGGACAGACAGTTCCTGAAAGGCTGGAGGCTACTGTTCATGGGAGATAATAAGCCACATTTTTTCACTCCCCTGAACAGGTTTGTTTGACCCATCTACACAGGATGTGCTTGATCACATGTGGGCAGGAGGTAGGTAGACAGAAATTATGTCAGGATATATACTTGCCCCTAATTGGACCTGATGGGAAATGCAATGAATTATGGGTTTCCTTCTTAAGCCCTTGCAAAACTTGATTTGAGGCCAATTCCCAGGAACCTGGGTATGGACCTGGCCGAGCCTATCTGCTAGGCCAGTATTTAATTAAAGCTTGCTTCAAATTTGGCTTTAAACTGTGGTAGTAGTCTTAGTCTCGACCAGTGGGCATAACAGTGTTTTGTTAAGGAGACTTTCTAAGGAATTAAAACTGGTATCTTGGGTTTGGGAGGCAGCTCAGTGGTAGAGCTCTTGCCTTCTATGTTGAGGTCCTGAGTAGGATCTGCAACAGTGCAAGCGAGGAGGGGGGGGTGGGAATCCATACCCTGATCTGGGTTGTTATGGCTGTATCCAGGGGTATATTTTCCCAATCTCAAGTAGTAACGTACAAATATAATTCTTTTTAAAAATTTATTTCATCATCTATCTCTATCTATTTTTATTTATTTGTTTATTTGTTGTGTGTGTATTTGTGTGTGTGGTGTGTGCACAAACTGTAAAGTCTTTTCACCCTGAAGGCCTCGCTGCTGATGCAGCAATCCAAATTAAGCCAAATCAGACCGAATTGGAAAAGCCCAGGTTTAATGGGTAAAGCGTTCACGGGTGATTCCCTGGCCCCTCAGAGAGGAGATTGGGACGAGAGACTGGAAAACCATGTGTCTGTTTTCTGGGATGCAGCTTATATCCCCCTGTGGGAGTGGTCTTGAGCCTCTCTTGGGGAGGAGCTGTGTTTGGCGGGCTTTGAAGGGGAAAGAGATGGGGGGGGTTGAGGTGGATCTTCCACCAGAACATTCCAGACTCTTTGGGTTTAGGGATGCCAGGGTGCCAGGGGTTGAGCTCCCACCCGAACACAAACGTTCCATAGTGCACACATGGAGGTCTGAGGAGAGATGGCGGGAGCCAGTGTTCTATCACAAAGTTTCAGGGCACTGAACTCAGGTCGTCAGGCTTGGCAGCAAACTCCTTTACCTGCTGATTCCTCTCGCAGGCCCAGCATATATAACTCTTAACAGGGACAGCAGCGCCAGTCCCAGGCTCACCTATGGTGACATCAACTGTCGGAACACGGTCCAAGAGTGGAGTGTGAGGAGAGTTCTGAGAGCTTGTGAGAAAACTCCAAGAAAACAAGCAAGAGTCTTATGACCTCGGTTTCTTCAGAACATGGAATTGTTCCTGGAATGTGGTTTCAGGCCCCTCCCAGGTGTAGCAGATAGGAGTGAGTTTCCTTCAGATTATTCATCACAACTGGCTATTGTTATTTGTTTATATGTCTCTATGGAAAAGCATGGTTTGGTCCTGTGCAGCTTGCCTGCCGCGTGTGGCCTCCCCTTGTGGGTGTCCACTTTACTCACGTGGCTCCTCTTATAAACTGCCTGATGCTTTGAATGAAGTTGGCTATTGCATGAGACTTCAGTCTGCCTCGTTTATTGTTTCCATTCTCCCAGGTCCCACCACCTCTAGAGCAGCGAACAGCCAGTGGTTGACTCAGCCGAAAGGCCCCCAAACCCAGCTAGAGCCCCAGAATCAGTCTCAAGAGTCCCAGATTTTATCTAGGGTTCAAGTTGGCCAAACACGGAAACTGAAGACCTGGAGGCCTCAGAAACCCATCCCCTCCCTGGACCAGTCCTCACACCCACCTTCACTCAGGCCCCAGGAAGTCCACTCATGCCCAGCCGATCCTGCCACTGTTTGGCTGCACAGCAACGTGGTTTCTGTTCGACTATACACCTTTTTGTTCTTTTCCTCTGCCCTAGAGAAAAGGTATTTGTTTCATATACTTAAATATATATTTGTGTGGCAAAGAAGAAAGAGATGCATTAAGTAGATGGCTTCAGTGGCTTGTAAAATGGTCTAAGTGCTTCTGCTAAGAGCTTTTTCAGAAGTAATGGAGAGAGAGCCAGCTAATGATTAGTTGCCCAGGCCGCTACGTTTCGGGGGAAGGAAATGGGCTGGGTTCTTAGCAGTAGAAAAGTGTGGACATGGTCCCTCGTTGTTCTAAGTCCCTTCCAGATGTGGGACAGCTGGGAGTGGGGAGGTGGTAGTATTTATTGGCATCTAATTTGTGTTAAATTCAGTACTATTTTGTGTAGGAAAAGGCTTGGGGGAAACTGACCTGGTAACTAAATGCACACTTATCTTTGTAGCTGTGCAAGGTCCCTGTCCTTAGCTGTTGGGAAGGACAGAAGTACAAGTTCTGATAATTTTCCTTGTGTCCTGACTGTGCTGTTTTGCTTTCCTAGGCTGAGGAGCTAAACTCTGTTGAATACTGCCTTGTTTTCTCGTTTCAACTTTTGGACATCCCCATGGGCCTGTGTAATCATCTTTTGAAGAAGCAGGGCTCAGGGAAGGGGTCACATGTTCAAAGTCCTCCAGGAGAGCCAGAGAAGAGGCCCAGATCCCACACTGTACCAAGCTTTTTCTTTTAGGCCACCAACCAGCTCCCAAATCATAACACGGAGACTGTGTTAATTTTGAATGCTCGACCTAGCTTAGGCACATTTCTGGCTAGCTCTTTTAACTGAAATTACCCTGTTTCTCTTTATCTACCTTTTGCCTTGAGCTTATTTCTTTTCTTACTTCTGTATGTCTTACTTTCACTGCTTCTCTATGTCTGTCTGTCTGTCTGTCTGTCTGTCTGTCTTCTTGCCCTGGGCGTGTTCCTCCTCTCGATCTCCTATTTATTCTCTCTGCCCACCAGCCCCGCCTATCCTTTCTCTGCCTATCTATTGGCCATTCAGCTCTTTATTAGACCAATCAGGTGCCTTAGGCAGGCAAGGTGAAACAGATGCAAATAATCTTTACATAATTAAACACACATCCTTACATCATGAAGCAAATGCAGCATCAACAAACGTAACGCATCTTTACCTAGTTAAAATGTTATTCCACAACAGCACACCAACACTAAACCCTTAAGCCCTTCCTGCCCACCTCTGGTGTCTAGACCAAGGCTTCCTTTTTTATTCTGAGGCACTGGGGACACTGTACATTTCCTTCCCTCCAAAACGAAAAGTCAAGCATTCCCAGATCAACTCCCAAAGCAACAAGCAATATGACAAGGTTTTGTTTCCGTTTGTTGTTTTTTTATTTGTGTTATATTTTGTTTATTGTGTGTATGTGTGTGAGTACACACGATTGTGGACAGCACACATGTGGGGATCAGCGACAATTTCTGTTCTTCAGTTCTCTCCTGCCGCCATGTGGGTTACAAGCATCAGAATGAAGTCAGTAGGCTTGGCTACAAGTGCCCTTACCTACTGAGCCATCTCCATGGCCCTGTGCTTTGTTGAGAAAAGGTCTTGACATATAGTTCTGATTGGCCTGGGATCCACTATGTAGCCAAGGCTGGCCTAGAACTTTAGTCTTAGCCTTCAGAGTGCTGAGATTATAGGTGTGAGCCACTTGAAAGCTTTAGAGGTGGAGAATATCAAAATTTCTCCTTCTCGGCCAGTCTCCAGCGTAGCAGCAGCTGACCCACCTTTCCTGAGTTCCTTTTATTTTGTCCACTGCAATCCCATCACCTTCTCTGAAATAGATTTTACACTCTCCCCACACACTCTGGTCCACTAGAGGATTTCTATAATTTCGTAGCACTCACAGCACAGTGGTTGAGAACTGGATGTGTCCTGAGTGTTAAAATACTAGGGATCAGACAGTGGATAAAACAGAAAAAGAGCCAGGCGGTGGTGGCACACGCCTTTAATCCCAGCACTCAGGGGGCAGGGGCAGGCGGATCTCCAAGTTCAAGGCCAGTCTGGTCTAGAGAGTTCCAGGACAGCCAAGGCTATAGAGTAACCCTGTCTCAAAAGAAAAAAAAAAAAAAAAAAAGACTCCTTTGCAAGCTTGCATCTGAGCAGATAGGTGGTGGTGGTGGCGGCGGCGGCGGCGTGGTGGCGGTGGTGTGTGTGTGTGTGTGTGTGTGTGTGTGTGTGTGTGTGTGTACACTGGTGATTAAATCAATGGGTAAAATATAAAGCATATCCGAGGTGACTAGTGACATTAAAAACAAAAAACCGTAGCAAGGAAGGAGGTAGAAGGGGTGGCGGGTATGCCATTGAGGGCTTTGTTCTGTTTTCGCTGTCCACTGGCTCCTGTGTCTTCTCCAGCATCACCTCCAGCCTGTAAGAGGTCTTGTCAACTCACCATTGTCCACACTGGCAGCCCCTGTGCAGCTGAGTGGCTGTTGGTTGAACATGGACCACTTTCCTTGAGCTCATTGGTGTAGAAAACGTTCGCGTTTAAAAGAAGTGTTCTTTGTACTGCTAAACAGCCTTTCCCAGGAGGAAGTGAGTGTTTATTCTCAGGGCGGTTCTCTGCTCCCTATGGTCTTACTGGAACCTGGTGCACACTGGCAGTTTTGAGTGGCGCTTCTGCGGGAGCCCATAGTGAGCAAAAAAATAGATGAACTCAGTCAGCAATGGTGAGACTTATCCTTTTTATGGAAGGGATGAGAAATTGGAAATTAGAAATAATATCCATGTCAGAAAAGGGGACAGAGGAAGCAGTGGGAAGGCACACGGAAGGAACAAGAGGAGAAGGACAGAAAGGGAACGAACTGGCGACTTCAAAAACCAGAGTTGAGGACCAGAAAGCAGGCTGCAGTGAGATGAGGCTTCAAGAGCTGGAGGAGGACCATGGGAAGGCGAGGAACGGCGAGGATTGTAGATTGGACCACGGGATGGTGAGGACTGTGGACCGGACAGGATTGTGGGAATACGGGGACCCAGGACAGGGAGGATGCAGTACTGAAGCTAAGTAGAATCCTAGTGGATAATAGCCCTGGGACTTAGGTCTCCTCTAAGTAGCACATCTGGCCTCACTCATCCTCACAGACCTTCCCATCAGAGGGTGCATGCCTGTGAGGGCCCATGAGAGCCAAACCTAGGGCCTCATACATGCAAGGCTAGTGCTCTACCACTCACTACATCCCAGCCAGAAACCCCCTTTCTCTATGTGTTCCTTTGGAACAGGGCCTAGCTAAATTGCTGCATTCAGCTTCCAGCTCACTGTGTAGCCCAGGCAGCCACTGATTTTTTAATCTTCCTGTCTCATTCTCCGTAGTAGATGGTGTCAGTACAGGCGTGTATCACCACCAACCTAGGCTCGTTTCTCTTTTCTTCTTGAAGTGCTGAGAATTGAACCTTAGAGGGCCCCCTGAATGCCAGGCAAGTGCTCTACCACTGAGCTATGTTACCACTCTTGTTTGTTTGGGACAGGGTCCTCTTGGTCCAGCCTCTGAAATGCTAGGCTTACAGGTGTACACCACCACAACTGTTCAGATAAACCTTTTATATGACCGAAGTGTCCAGAAACTAGCTTGGGCTCATGGTAGTCTGTTCCAAACAGGTCCCTGCTCATTGAAGTCAGGAGCAGAGGCCAGACAAGAGAAAGGCAAGTTCTGGGTAGATTTCCAACTTTGCTCATTTTCACACACAAATATTCCTCAAAAGCACGGAGTCGAAAGCCAGTGACGAGGACTCTTACTGAAGCGCACTCGGTGATGACCTGAATTTGTACAGCGTCTCGCTTAGAAGGGCGAAGGGTCCCTGTCCATCTCTGGATGGCGGCTCCAAGAACACTTGCCCTTTGATCTTAGAGAAGGTGAAAAGACAGCAGATGATTGTAATGCAGCTGGTGACAAGTGACAGCCAGATGGAGGACCTGAGGTGACCGTGGGCATGCAGTGACGAGACCTGAATGCTGTCCACTCCCTTGTCCCTGTGCACTTACCTTCTCTGTGAAGACCTCACTTGAAGTCCGAGGTCCTGAAGACAGTGCCTTGTGCATCTCAGGGCCACCGCGGCCTGGGAGAGTCGGGGACTCACCGACTACTGTCAGCTGTGACTTTATTCCAGGAGAGGCAGCGTTTTCTTTCTCGAATCCTCACCAACACTGCAGGAGTAAACGGAGACGTAGATCGTAGAGTGATGTAACCCTGGGTCGCTGCCAGCCGTGGCTGAAGCTGGAACTTCACCTTGATTCAGACGTTTCGCTTGGACTCTTTTCTCCACGCCTGCCTGTCAGGTGGTCTCATGCAGGGGTGACACGGGATGACTGCAGGGCAGTGGGGTGATATCTAGGGTGGCTTTCTCCATCTTTCTTTGATGAGGCAGTCGCTCAATTTAAAAATTTGTTTTGTGTTGATATATTTTTAAAATAATAAATATAAACAATTTAAATTAAGCTATTTATAAAGCATTTCAGCTGTGATCTCAACAAAACAAAAAAAAGTGTAATGTGATTATAAGATTGATACAGACATATTGTGCCTGTCTCCAGGCTCTCCCATGTGAACCTGACCCAGCGTTCCTGTTGCTTGCTGCCTTTATTTTATTTTTTAATGTCATCTTTGCAAAGGGCATCTTGTCATTGACTTCAAGAAACCTAATACTTGAATCCGAAAGCAAATGTCTCCCACATTTCATTGTCGCTTAGAGTGGGGAAGAGAGTAGGTTAGAGCACTGTCTTTTTCCAAACACTTACAGTCAACACTCTAAAGTGAACCTGGGCAGGAAGCATTTATTTTATTTTATTTTTGTGGATTTTTTTGAAACAAGAGTTTCTCTTTGTAGCCCTGGCTGTCCTGGAACTCTGTAGACCAGGCTGGCCTTGAACTCCAAGATTTACCTGCCCCTGCCTCCCCAGGTGCTCCACCATCACCTGGCATACAATATAGCATTTTAATTACTAAGATCGGCATCATGTTTCTCCACAGACATGTTCCGAGGAAGTCCCTCCTACAATTAGAGCAGGCTTAGGAAAGGGATCTGCTCCAGCCCTGGTCCCTGGAGCCCCATCTTTCAAAAAGGTTTGGGGTGAGTGGACAGAGAGTTCATGGCTTTGTTTGTGGTTCTGGGGACTGAACCTTAGGGCCTGATGTTGGAGGGGTAAGCACTGAGCTTACCTACCACTGAGCTATATCCCCTAGCCCGTAGGGTTCATGGTTTATATACTACCAACATCCAGTGAGTTTTTGGTCAGCTTGTTTCACAGAGAGTAGAAGGTATTAGAAATTGAAGGTATCAGTCGTGTGTGTGTGTGTGTGTGTGTGTGTGTGTGTGTGTGTGTGTATGGGGAGGATCAAAGGACATTGAGAGTTGCCTGTGGTTATCTTAAGGACAGATGGTTGGAGATTACTAGCATGGAGATGCTTTCATGGCCCAAACCTTCTTCCTCTACCTTCAAGGTATGTGCTATCCATCAATGCAGGTGTGCTCCAGAGGGCAGAGGTCCCAGAAAGAGACAAGGATTACAGAAAGCTGATCACATCACAGCAAATGTCTTTGAATTAAAAGAATTCCCAGTGTGAACTAATGCCATCAAAACCCTAGTAAGTTGGTTGAGATGGTGTGGTCCTTGGAGTTTTCTAGAAAGAAAAGCTGTGATGTCAACTCGGCTGGACTGAGACATCTAGATGATTCCTGAAGCACATTTCTGGGGCTATCTGTGAATGTGTTTTCAGAGATGACTGGAGTATTGGAGAAGACACTTCCTGAATGTGAGTGGTTCCATCCAACAGGCTGGGGGTGGCTGGGGGTGTGAGTGGCACCATCCAATAGCCTGGTGTGTGAGTGGCACCATCCAACAGCCTGGGGTGTGAGAGCCATCACCCACAGACTGGGGGGGGAGTGCCGCCATCCATAGCCTGGGGTGTGAGTGGCACCATCCATAGGCTGGGATGTGAGTGGCATCATCCATAGACTGGGGTGTGAGTGGCACCATCCATAGACTGGGGTGTGAGTGGCACCATCCATAGACTGGGGTGTGAGTGGCACCATCCATAGACTGGGGTGTGAGTGGCACCATCCATAGACTGGGGTGTGAGTGGCACCATCCATAGACTGGGGTGTGAGTGGCACCATCCATAGACTGGGGTGTGAGTGGCACCATCCATAGACTGGGGTGTGAGTGGCACCATCCAGTAGGCTTGGGTGGAACAAAGAAGGAGGGGATACAGTGTGTCTCTGTCTCTCTGCCTCCTGGCTGTCTGGCTGTCATGAGGTAAACAGCTTCCTCCAACACACACTCTCTTGTGGTCCTGATATTCTTGCCCTGTGGGTCTAGGGAATGTTGGGCAGAAACTTCTGAGACTGTGAGGCAAATAAACCTTTTTTTTCTTAACTTGTTTCTCCTGGGTTATTTGTTATCATGATGAAAACTGATTAATACAGAGGTAATCTAAGAAACCACAAATGAGTGGCTGTTTTTACACTAGATGAGACAGATCTGTTCATCAGGCTTGAACGCTTGGGCTCAAGCAATCCCCCTGCCTCAGCCTCCTGAGTAGCTGGGATTACCAGTTTAGGCGGCCTTGCTTTCCTTAGTGCACTGGTTTTAAGGATCACCTTGGCAGAGGTGGGTGCCGTCTGTCAGTGGCCCTGAACGCTTCCAGGCTGGGTTCATGCTGCAAGCCATGGAAGAGAGGGGGTCAGGGACTCGCTTAGAATAAGTTCATGACCTTTATCTGCAGATGACCTTGGCAGAGTCACAGTGACATCTGATGGGAGTCCAGGAAAACCACTTTCATATAGCATTCACTTTCGGGCACAAGCCACGCCAGGAGTTGTGTATTGAGAATTAATCTTTGATTTCTGCAATCCTCCAACCTCTTTATATTATACTGTATTTTTGTATGTGTATACATGAAGAGTTTTCCTTGTTACAATTATGCCTTTAAAAACTGTCTCTTAGAGATCCTCTTATTTTGGGTTGTTTTCAATAAAAGAAATTGTAGAATCATGACCTCAGAGTGTGGAAGAGACTCTGGCCTTATTTTTAACCTTTCTAAGGCTTGGGCTAAAAGAGTTGGTGCCCTTTGCTATCTGTCTCCCATGCAGTGACCTTGTTAAAAGCTATTTATTACTTATTCACCACGCTAGGGGTGGAACCCAGGGCGCTGTGTACGCTACTCAAGAGACCTACTACTGAGTTACATTCTGGCCCTACAATGTTATTTTTGATGACTTAAGTTCATATCTCTTGGGTAGGAAGCAAATCCACACACTGATTCAGAAGCAGGAGGGAACCAGTGTCACAAGCCTTTTAGATTTGTAAGCAGGTGCATAAGTCATGGTGCCCCTGCGTGTGTTGAAATGACAAGGCATCCTTGGCGGCCAATGACGAAAATGTAGTTACAATTGCAGGATAGAGAAAGCCTTGTCTCGGAAAGGCACGATATTCACTTCCAGCATGTAAAGAACACTCAGGTGTCAGCCTTGGTCTGTGTGTACCGCAAGGAAAACCAAATATTTAAGCCTTTGGAATGGTCAGGGTGCATGTCCCATGAGCAATGCTCAGTACTCCAAGGTCTTCTGAGATGATTGACATGAAGTAGTCGGACTCAGAGTCTTCCTTCAATCATTTAGACACATGAGAGCTATGAGAGGAAGCCACTTACATATGGCAAAAATTGACTTTGAGAAGGCTCCTGCCTCCGCCTCTGCGCCTCTATTCTTCCTCGGTCTGCTTATGAAAGCAAGTGGGTACTTCTACCTTTGCGACATTTGAGGGACACACTTTTTTACCAGTTTTTTTTTTTTAATCCTTGTCTTGGCTCCATGCCTTATGAACTGGCAAATTCTAAAAGATGCTGTCAGCAGCTTGCAACTCTGTTTGTATGAAAAAGTACAAGCAATTCAGAATAGAAATCAATTAGAAAACCTGCATAGTAATTGAAAGATAGTAGTTAATTTTATCTATTATTATTAAGAGAGTGTCTCATGTAACCCAAGCTGGCCTCAAAATTGCTATGTAGCTGAGA
>CABHPH010102164.1:0-23219 GCA_902168325.1 Peromyscus nudipes
ATGATAGATAGATAGATAGATAGATAGATGATAGATAGATAGATAGATAGATGGATGGATAGATAGATAGATAGATAGATAGATAGATAGATAGGAGAGATAAAGAAATTTGGGGGCATATATTCATTTATTTCATCCCACCTATACCTAAAAGATCCACAACTAATACTTTGCAATTTCCCTAAATGTTAATATCCATGCCTGGTCCTTACCAAAGGAAAAATGACCTAGAGAAGCCTACAGATTATCCATACACATACTGTTATCTTAGTTTGATTCCTAGAAAATGAAGCTCTTTTAAAATACATTTGTTTAAGCTGTAACACACAACATGCACACATGCATGTACAACATACACGCACGTGTGCGCGCGCGCACACATACACAGACACACATACACACGCATGCACGCAAGCTCCAGAGAATGGCATGTACATCACAGACAGAAATTGTACAGAATATACCTCAAACTGCCACACAAGGCAGCCAGCAGGTGTTTTTCTTGATGCTTCTAAAGTTAGACTTAAGCATGACACAAAGAGTCTCACTACTGTGATTGCAGATGACAACTTCCCAGTGTTAATATACATACTTGCCAGCATAATAGGTATGTTTCATAGTATGAAAAGCCATATCCCAAAGCCCCAAATGATGGCACTTTCCGGTTCAAACAAAATGCCATGCTTAAGCTTTCCCTCACCTGTTGAAAATTAACCTTCCCTGTTGTAAATTAACCCCTTAGACATGAGCTTTGGCTACTGTTCAGTGCCCTGGGTTTTGAGTGGTATCTCATGATGCTTAGAAGCATCTTACCTTCCTTACCTGCCACACAGCCTCACTATGCACTGGCTGTTGTTATGTGAGCCTGGGATGGCAGGTACCTCTGCACTTCCTACCGCTTGTGCGTTTATCTCTCCACTGATGAGCTAGAAGTCAAGGCCAAAGCCATGGTAATTAAACCCAGACAGATTCCTTCCACCTCTATCTAGTGGTTGAAAAGACCAATAGAAAAGCTAGTCTGTCAAATGCCACATCAGGAAATCAAGGAAAAAGCATAACCACACTTTGCTTGCAAAGCTGGGGTTTCAGGGCCCAGATAGCATGCAATGATTGGCACTAGACTGGCCACTATGATCTCTATATAATACCACACGTGAGACTTTCCCAATCCTAGAGGACCCTAGAATTGATCCCAGAAGAACATTGGACCCCATGTTCTTGCTAAAAGCATCTGTGTAGAATACCAGAGGAGCAGCGCCACAGAGGGAGCTGTAGCATCTCTTGATGCTTCTCCAGCAGGAAGCGCCAAGATGGGTTCACAGGGCTCGGAGAAGCCACTGACGGTGAAGTCACCCCTTTTGGCCACAAGCAACACTTAGACTTTGAGGGAATGTAAAGCACACGCACCTCTGTGACTTTATAGCAATGACAGAATGACAATTAATTCTCATCACAGAGCAGGAACTTGGCCATTAACTGTCACTAAAACTTTAATGAAAGACCTGGAGCAAAGGGAAGGAAGGACAAAACTCACACGCACTATTACTGACGGCTTGTATGGAGGACAAAAGCCTACCTGTATCCTCAGGGTTCTCTGCGAAGGCTCTCTCTGGTCCACAGCTCATCCAGAACTTTGAGGCATTTTCATCAAGCCTGGATGTACATTGGCCCTGTTTCCCTCATCCACCAAACTCCCCCTGTAGTCCACAGTTCACTTTTGGGGTTCTCATTCCCTGATGACTAGATAAAGGCATACTCATCTCAGAACCCAGTATGTTAATGACTCTGCATCCAATGTGAAAGCATCTCCCGGGTGTAGGACAGGCTACAGTTAGTTTTACTCTTTGATCTGTGCCCTTTTATCTCTCAGATGTTTATAGTATAAGTATCTTTGTAGCAAAAATATATATAATGAAGTTTTCACTTAAGAATAACAAACTTACTTCTGAACAGTTTTTGGAGGGACAGCCACTTCCCTTTGATAAAAATTAAGTGTTCCTCTGAGCAGATTAATTTCAGTTAAATAAAAGTGAATCTTAACCAGTAAGTTGTCACAATGCACATAAAGAACTATAATAGAAGAGAATGTTGTCTTTCTTTTCTATTTAGAGCATCTTATTATTATGGATTTTTTTATTGTTGATTTGGTTTTTACTTTTGGGGGATTGTTGTTGTTATTATTTTGTTTTACTTTTTGATGACAAAAATGCATTCTGCTTTTACTTTTATTACAGTGGTCAGTATATTATATGAGATATTCAAAGTCATTATAAAATAGGCATCAAGTTAGGTGATTTTGTATTACTTATCTAAGTGTTTTGAGCATGTTTAGTGTATTTTGTGTTGTGATATTCAGTGTTTTATTGGATACATTTTTCATACTTCTTTAATTTCAATTTATGGTTGATTTCTTGTGACATAACCCCTGTAGGGAGCAGAGGAAGCCCTGAATGTGTGAAGCCCTGGGAACACAGCCATTAGAGTATTCTAAGACCTTGGATCCATGAGACATTGGCAGAACCATTTTTCCACATAGGGCAGGCTCACAAGGGATAGCAGAACTCTCCTTCAGAATCCTTTGTGAATGTTCATGAATGGTAATTCAGTGTGTGCAAAGATTAGCAACTGGAGCCTCCTCTGCCCGGTTGTTTATGGCCTGAGACTGTTCCATGCATAGACCCAGACAATTAACTCCTTTCCCAGTGCTGTGCCTGATAAACATGTTGAGATTCCAGGTCTCTACAGTAGAGCTCCACGTGCTCCTGGCTTTATTGGAGCTGTGTCTGTGTGTCTATCCTTTCTTCATTCCTTCGGTGGCCCTAGTGACAATTCCAGGACACAGCTGATTCTATCGTAAGTCACTTGTTTTTACTTGTGATGCGAACATCATAAGAACGTTTTTATTCTTTTGCCTGACAAATGTGCTGTGAATAGGAGGGGAAAAGGATAAATCTTCCTTCTTTGAGTTTTCTAATACTGCTAAAAATAGATCACCACAAACCAGTATCTCAAAACAACACTTTTTTTTTTTCTCCCACAGCCCTGAGGATCAGAAATCTAAAATCAAGGTATGAGGTGTGAATCATGAGGAAGACTGCCCGGCCTTCCCTCTGGAAGCATCATAAAGAAGCTTTTTTTCCTGTTTTGTTTCTAGAGATCACAGGCCACTGTTTTCCCTTCGTATTGAAGTCATTTGCTACCTCTGTCCCTCGACCAATAACTCTCCTCCTTACCCCCACCCTCCTCCTGTTGTGACTATTCAGAATAATCTTCCCACCTCAAAATCCCTCACCTAATTACATCTGTAAAGCTCCCTTTGCCATGTAAGATAGCACACCCCAGGTTCTACCGATTAAGACATGTCTTCCCACTCCACCTACATATAAAATATGCTCTACTAAGGAGCCACCAGAATACTATGTCCCAAATTCCAAAGCAGAAAAGTATACAGTCATAGTTTATTTATAAAGGACTATAAAATGTCATTGATTTTTCTGCCTCAGGTTTTAGTTTTAAAAAACAGCTAAATAATCTCGGAACTGAAGCCAGCTAAACTGTAGGTTTTATACACATAGACATGAAAATATAATATGCAGGTATACAAGTGCTATAAATATTTTTGTGATCACTGTAATTGTCCCAGGGGCACAGAGTTCTCCTTTTGCAGACTCTAGATCTTGTTGATAAAACAATTTTAGAACTGACATAGAAAGGAAACTAAGGACAATTTACCAGCAATAGAGAAAGAAACACCCAGAACATCAGGACAAAGCTATCAGGGGAAGAGGGAAAGCTAGGAAGTTATATTTACAGTAAAACAAAATGAAAAAGCCATGTCTTGGATGGCAGGGTAGAAAAAAAAACAAGAAAAAGAGTATGAACTGAACACCCAGGACCTGTGTTTTCACAGTTTGATGGGTACAAAATTGACTTCACCTTGTGATGGCATAGGACTTGGGACAACCAAGGAGGCAAGATACAACCTTAGTATTATTGGATTTAACCCGGAGTCAGATAATAGTTATTTATGTGACCCATAACTCAAGATACATCAAACACAGAAAGGAATCATAAATAAATTGTTTTCCTTAAACATTAACCTTAACTGCCATCTCCAGATCCTTAGGTAAAACTCATAGACCTTAGCTGCATAACATTTCCTTGTATTTACTTTTATTCATCAAAACTCTGTATAAGCTAACATTACTATTATCAATTAGACAGTACAATTTAAGGTGGAATCACCTTTATAACAATCCACAGATAAAAATTCCCAGTAGAACAGGATGTTTCCATGATATAAACACACTACATTACAGGCAGTGGGGATCTCCTCACACCCGATCACACCATGCCAAATACCAGAGAAAGATAGCAACAGCAAACATGTAAAGGCACAGCAGAAGCAAAAGACATTTTGGGGTCTGTGGTCTTGGGGTCTTGCCTTAACCAAGGTTGGCCCATCAGATAGCTTCCTCCTGGTGGGCTGACACCTTGAACTTCAATTGCCAGATTCTGCTCCTCTGACATGGCCACTGGCAATATATATGAAAATGTGTATGTATATATATATATATGAAAATATGTATATATATGAAATATATATTTCAGTTCTACCTATTTACATTCAAATTTCATGATCTCATTTTTCTTTATAGCAGAATAATATTTCATTATGTGTATGTACCACAGTTTTCTTATTCATTCATCTGTTGATGGACATCTAGATTGATTCTATTTTGTAACTTTTATGAATAAAGCAGAAATTCACAGAGATGGACAAGTATTTCTATAGTAGGATGTAAAGTACATTGGGTGCATGCCAAAGGGTGGTATAGCCGGTCACAGCAGTTCTATTTCTAGGTTTGCTTGTTTGTTTTTGTTTTTGCCTTTGTTTTTTGTTTGTTTGTTTGTTTTTGAGAAACCTCCAGGATCATTCCAAGACGGCTGTACTAGCTTACACTCCCACCAACAATGTATAAGAGTTCTCCTTTTCCAACATCCATGCCAACATTTGTAGTGATTTGCATTCCTGTCGTAGTTATTTTGACTGGGGTGAGTTGATGGGGAGGAGTTTTATGAAATTATGTCTCCTGGGCATGACATTGCTATCATACTCCTGAACTCACAACAGTTGATGTTACCTTCGTAAGACCTGTACACAATCAAGCCAGCCAAAATTCCAGCATAGATGGGGTGGGTGAACTCCAGGTGCCACCCCTCACTGAGGAGCTATTAGCAATGGACAGTTGCTGGAAGAGGGAAAATCATTGCTTGGAGAATATAGGTTCTGTTCAGTGGATGGCCCTAAACCCATGTGCATATGGGAATCACTAAGTAGACTTAGTGGGTTATCAAAAACAAAAGATATGAAGTTGAGAGGTGAAATGTGTTGTTATTGGAGGGGTCAGGGAGAGATAGAGGGGAGGAATGAGGGTAGATCTGATCATATTCATTGTATGACTATATGAAATCCCACAGAAAAAAGAAATTAATTAACAAGATATGCTGGCAAGGATATAGTGGAAGTGGAAGACTTATCTACTATTTTGGACAGTGCAAACTTATAGAGTCACTGTGGAAATCAGTGTGGGGGTTCTTTGAAATCTAGGAATAGAACTTCTCCATATTACTCAGCTATTCTACTCCTGGGCATATTAGACTCTAAGGACTTTATGTCTTGCTACAGTGTTGTGTGCAGATCCACATTCATTGTCAGTCTACTCACACTAACTGGTAAATTAAATCAGCCTTCCTGTCCATCAACCAATGAATTGGTAATGAAAATGCAGCATACTAGCACACAAACACAATAAAATTTTATTTATTTATAAAGAAAGGGAAATTGCAAATTTGAAGGTAAATGGATGAAACTGAAATATACCTATGTGAGTGAGGTAACCTGGGCACAAAGGAACAAATCCCACATGTTCTTCTGCAATGTGGATCCGAGCTATGAGTCTCTACTTTTCTGTGTTGAAATTATAGATCTTACATTGGCCAGAAGTCTAGAAAGAGGCCTTTAGGATGGAGGTGCCTTAAGAATGGAGGGTAGTAGGTCATAGATAACATGAATGTAGAGAGGGGTGGAAATGTGTAAGTGGAGAGGGATAAGGGAGGCAAGACAGGGGAAGATGGGGAAGATTAATCAAAATAAAGGAGTGTAGTCAGAAGATTTCCTGTGTCCAGGCCGGCCGGCGGTCAGGACAAATCTCTCCTGCTGTGGGATGTTCTGTATGGCAAATGTGTTGCTAATAAAACACTGATTGGCCAGTGGCTAGGCAGGAAGTATAGGCAGGACTAACAGAGAGAATAAAAAGAGCAGGAAGGTGGAAGGAGACGCTGCCAGACGCTGCCAGACGCCGCCAGGACAAGCAACATGTAAAGGAAGTATAGGCAGGACTAACAGAGAGAATAAAAAGAGCAGGAAGGTGGAAGGAGATGCTGCCAGACGCTGCCAGACGCCGCCAGGACAAGCAGCATGTAAAGATGCCGGTAAGCCACAAGCCATGTGGCAAGGTATAGATTTATAGAAATGGATTAATTTAAGATATAAGGACAATCAGCAAGAAGCCTGCCACGGCCATACAGTTTATAAGCAATATAAGTCTCTGTGTTTACTTGGTTGGGTCTGAGCGGCTGTGGGACTAGCAGGTGAAAGAGATTTGTCCTGACCGTGGGCCAGGCAGGAAAACTCTAGCTACACTCTCCCACTCATGTCTGCCAAGTAAACACACAGAGACTTGACCATTTAGCTCAGGCTTATTACTGACTAGCTCTTACACTTAAATTAACCCATAATTCTTATATGTTTAGCCACGTGGTTTGGTACCTTTTCTCAGTTCTGCCTTCACATCTTGCTTTCTCTGTATCTGGCTCACGACTCCTGAATCAGCCTTCCTCTTCCCAGAATTCTCCTTGTCTGCTTATCCCACCTATACTTCCTGCCTGGCTACTGGCCAATCAGCATTTTATTTATCAACCAATCAGAGCAATACACATTCACAGCATACAGAACAACATTCCACAGCAAAAAAGATATGAAACACACACACACACACACACACAAACACATAAAAGTTTAGAATCTTATAACCAAACTTTTTTTTAAGGAAGGGAGATACCCTGAACACTGGAAAGCACTCTTTGAAACCACAGGGTATTGAAAACAAAAACAACAGGCGCCCTGGACGCAGGTGTGGGGTAACTCCCCATGGGTTGTTGCTGACAGGGTTGATAACTCCTCATGGGTTGTTGCTCATGGGGCTGACATCTATATGAGCTTTGTCACTAACTAGTCACAAGTATTTAAACAAACCACCTTGTCACTTCCCTCACATGAAACTGGGGCCATGGCCTCCTGGCTGGAACCATACAGGTTGAGATAAGAAGATGAAACTCGGGGATCAGGGCTTTAGTGGACATGCTCCTCTTCTGGGGGACCCAGGTTTGGTTCACAGTAACTACACTGGACCACCTATAGCTTAACTGTAGGTGATCTAACATCCTCTTCTAGCCTCTGTGGCAGCCTATACTCACATGGCTTACACTCATGCAGACACACACATATACATATTTTTTAATTAAGTAAAGCATAATACTAAAAATCAAATGGCACTGTTGGAGACACAGGGGAACAGTGATTTGTCTGCTTGGCCCTGATTGTAACTAAAATCCCAAGGAGAAACACATCAGCTGATATTCTTTGGGAAATTTCCCTGGAATTAGCATGGTTCATTGAATGTGATATATCTCTATATTGGTGAAATTATTAAGGCCACTCCACATAGTTAAAAGGGAGACTTATTTAGTGGCATAACTTACAAATGAAGAGATAGGTAGGTTACAGGGTCTGGGAAAGACGCAGCGCAGTCCGGCGGTGTTCTCTGGAGAACTCTGCTCGGGCTACCTCCAGCGTCCAGGGTCCAGGAATCAAAAGAGATGGTGCATCCGGATCTCAGGTCTTCAAGGTCCTCTCTTGGCCCCACCTTGTAGGTGTGACAGTTACCGAAGCCTCAGTGGGTGTTGGAACTTCCAGATCAAGGTTGGAATGGCTACCCACTCTATCTCTATCTTTACATAAATCCAGAAAGAAATAGAGATGGTGATGTGGGTGGATGTTGGAGGTAAAGCACCCTCTTTAAGAACTAGATGTGTGTGCAATCTACCTAATAGGAAGTAGAACAGTGTAAATTTATTAACAAAGCTAGAATACTCAACCTTTGTTTCTTAGACTTCCAAAAAATTTTGTCAAGTTTTCTAAGAACAATGGAAAGTTACCCCCAAACAAAATCTAAATCTTGGGTCAGCCTGAAATAGATATTTGATCTCACCCTTGCTTCCTGGGATAACACTGATGCATTACAAAACATGCTCACTCTCATAATAGAATCCACCAGTTTAAACAGCCTTGCCCTATCTGAGCTACTTAAGTTTCCACAAATTCTGTTTCTGCTCATAAGATACAAAAAGCATTTTTAACAACCTACAACCTCTAAACAGCATTACATTCTCCCCAGGCACCAGGTGTAGACATGCTTCTAACCGAACACAATCCTAGCAGGGTGCTTCAGCGTTTCTGGATGAGGTTAGCAGTCAAAGGAAGAACCTACCCCATAGCTTTAGCATATCAAAAAATTAAAAATCAAAAACATACCTCTGCTTCTATTTAATATTACTGAGCACAGTTGCGTTTCTCTTGGACAAGATGGTTTGCATAGATGTTTCTCAAGAGAGAAAGCCAGGGGATTAATTTACCTCTGCCATCGTGATTGACTGGAGCAGCTGTCAGGCAACTGAAGTGCCTCCAATCTCCATCACAAATTACTTCAAATGGCTTTGAAGGTAAACTTGCCAAGCCTGTTATGCCTAGCAACCCTGACAGGAAAATGTGCAATTGACTTAAATGAGACACAAGCGGACCCATTTGGGGTCTTCATAATAAAGCTGCCACGCTGCCTCTGTTGATGCTCTGGGGGCTGCAGACATATCAAGTGCAGCCAGCAAACGAGGGGTCTGCTCTGGGTACAGTCCTCATGAATTCATGACTTAGCAACAGACCACTGAACGTGTCCCACAAAGAACAGATAAGACCTCAGCCTCAGAAAATCTTGGCCGTGAACTCTGTTGCTGTCAGTTAACACGTTCATGGGCATGCTACAAAAAGAATCTACAACTGGGGTAGCAAGATGACTCAGGTACCAAAAGGTCTAGAGCAAAACAGGAAAATGTTAACATTTGTTAAATACAAGGGATGGGCATGTTAAATGTCTACATGTCTTTTGCTACACTCTTAGAATAACACCTACTTTGAAAATGAGAGAAGAAAACTGATTTTCAGCTAGGATTCTGAACCCGGGTTTGGTTCTTCCAACACATTTAAGAAGACACAAAGGAAAACACTGGGAACCCGGAAGTTCAGGAAGGTTGAAGCAGAGCAGAGTCGTGGGGAACTTGGGAAAACACAATTTTCTATTTTGCACATTAGCAAGAAGGAGAAAATTTATAAACATAGTTTTCAGCTTTATATAAGACCAGACATTATTAATCTATGGCTGCAAGAAACACAAATCTCACTTAAGGATTTCCAAACCGCTAGCAATAAATAGTTGGATGGTAGATTCAAACTATAAATAAATCATTTGTCCAAGTACACTCTCGCAGAGGAATTCGGCTCAAAGTGCTGTAATGAATAGACCTCAAATAAACACTGTTGTTGAGAACAGTAAAATGTGAGTAGAGTCCAGCACTAACTGGCTGTGTTGTTTCACTTTATCTACGGACATGAACTTAAAATGCCACACTTCTCTATCTCATTTATCTGTCACTATAACAAGGAGAGGTGGAAGAAAAATGAGATGCCATGGCTTATTAACTACAGGGTAATTGATTCATTCGTGTGTGTGTGTGTGTGTGTGTGTGTGTGTGTGTGTGTGTGTGTACTTGCATGTGGGCAGGCATGTGCCATGGTACACATGGGGAGGTCAGTAATGGTCCTCATCTTCCTTGTTTGAGATAAGGTCTCTTGCTTTGTTTTGTTTCTGGGCTGCGGATGTCACGACACCTGGACCAGGAGCCTCTAGGGACTCTCCTGCCTCTGCGCTCATGTTCCCATTGATGTGCTAGGATTCCAGCATGGCTGCTACAACTGTAAGTTTTATGTGAGTTCTGAGGATTAGAACTAAGGTCCTCACACTTGCACAGCACTTTATCCCCACCTCTCCCAAACCATCTCCCTAGCCCAAGAGAAATATTTATATGACCAAATTCCCAGCCATTCAGATTCTCGAAGCTTCCTTGGTTCAATGTCCACCGCTGGGAAGGCTAAAAAATTACTCGATCCCTGATTTTCCTGGGGACAGCAGCCTCCGTGTGTCAGGATCAGGCCCGAACGTGTCATTTTCTCTTAATTTCCACAACATCCGGCCTTCTCGCTCATCTTCCCTCCTAGTCTTTACTGGATCAAAGATAGAAATAGATACTGGCTTAAGATGGCATCTATCAAGGAATTCACCCTCTACCACCTCCCAGGGTCCCATTAGAAATTAATGAAAATATAATAACCAGGTAAAAAGCCGTCATAACACTAGAAATAAACTAATACTAACTTCTACAACTGGAAGGAGGTTTTCACTAATTATCATCTGTGTGCAATGTTGTTTCTCTTTCCTCAAAGACTAGGGGTAAAAAATTACACTGGGAAGCAACTTAATAAAAGAACGAAAAATGATTTTCATTTCTGAAGGATATCTTCAGAAAGATATAAAAAGGTATGGCCTCTATGAAATGGAAACAGAGAAGCATAAGCAAAAGACGGAGATGAAGGTGGAAAATGAAAGGGCTATTTCTGAACATGAAAGCTGAAAATGAAGAGCAAAGCAAACACCAACGCCTCTTACCCCACAGAAGACTTAAAAGTCACAAACCAAACACAGCGCACAGAGCAAGCTGGGAACATGACTGGCAGAAGACTCTGTGAGGAATGGCTAATGGGGCTGACTCGATAAACAGCTCTAATAAATCAACACAGAGAAATGCCACAGGAAAAAGATGTTCAAATAATGACACAAGACGCACAATTTCCAGTAAACATGAAGTCACTTATTAACGAGAGATATGCAGCTCACGATCCCATGAGATAGTCTTTGCAAGTTCACTCAGTCAAATGGAAATGACCATGTCACCAAGGACGAGAGCGAAGGGAATTTCCAACCCCATGACAGCCTGAACACAATCAATCATTCCAAGCTCATGGAAGGTAACTTGGTCAATTAAAGCAAAATACTTGCTGGTCTTGAACTTCAAGGTAATATTCCTTCATAAAATAAGCTATTCTCATCAATGTGTGCATCTCAGGAGCTCACAGTGACAATATTTATTAGAAGATATTTGAAAAAAAGAACGCTACACTTTCAGTAGAAAAGGGAGCTTACCTATATTTTTAAAATATTTTGCTACCATTAAAATTTGTGCTCCTGAGTCATTTGGGGTGATATTCACCTTGTAACTATGAAAGTAGAATCACACTGATCAAAATTCTGCCAAGATATAACCGTAAGTGCATTATATTACAAAGATATTAAACTCTGAGAGGAGGTACTCTGAAAAGGACTCAAGACCATTTCTCCTATGCTCAGCATTCCCCAATTGCCCGATTGCCCATGATTCTTTGTCTGGGCTTGAGGCCACACAAACTCTCCCCCTCCCATGTTAGCACCTCCCTTAGTATCATCATTGTTCACGTGGTTATCTAATACCAAGTTGTCAGCACTGAGATCATATACATTCAGGAAACACAGAGGGACTAAGCAGGGTGTGTTTTTGTATTAATATTTGCATGCCTAGTCCTCTGTTGATCAACTGTTTGAGAGAACTAGGAGATGTGGCCTTGTTAGAGTAGACGTGACCTTGTTGGAGAAGGTGGGTCACTGGGGGAGGGCTTTGAGGTTTCAAAAACCCAAGCCAGGCCCAATATCTCTTTTTATGCCTGCTGCGTGCAGATCAGGAAGTAAAGTTCTCAGATACACTGTATGTATGTAAGTATGTATGTATGTATGTATGTATGTATGTACCTATTTTTGTATGTAAGAATAATTTTAAAAGGAAACTGAATTTGAGAGAAAGCAATGGTTTACCGGATAGTTTTATGCCAACTTGACACGAGCTAAAGTCATTTGAGCAGAGGGAACCTCAAGTGAAAAAAGGCCTCCATGTGAAAGCAGGAGAACTGGCCCTCCCCACTCCTTGCTCATTGCTTCAAGAGGTGAAATCACCAGGGCAATGCAGGAGAGCTCACCTTGGCGGTGAGGACTGGGGAGAGCTGGTGGGCTGACCAACCCTACAACTACCCAGGCCCTGAACCAGGGCTATGAGTTGGCCCACCCCAACATCCACCTCATCTGTGATCTGCTGGAGCATGTGAAGTAGCTGGTCCTGCAGACCCTAAGCTGCAGGATTTCCGTGGCACTGGGCAACAGCGGGATATCTAAGGGGAGTCCCAGTGAGGACCCAGCATACATAGTGTAGCAGAAACCAGAGGCCTCAAACCAGACCACTGACTCTTTGCAGTGAACACTTGCAAGTAAAGATACATGGACAAAAGGGTTTACTCCCTGACTCACGGTGTCACACTACAGCTTCCATGGTGAGATTTTTTTTCTCCTGTTTCTTTTTTCTCTTAAATTTTACTTTATTTTATCTTGTGGGGGGTTGCAAGGGCAGAGATAAGATATCCAGGGATGTGGAAACAAATAGGATCAAGAGGCATGATGTGAAAAACACAAAGAGTAAATAACGAGAAAGTTTTTTTAAAAAAAGAAGAGAAACTGCCTCCACAAGATCGGGCTATATGCAAACCTGTAAGGCCTTTTCTTAATTAGTGACTAACCGGGGAGGACTCAGCCTACTGTGGTTGGAGCCATCCCTGGGCTATTGGTCCTGGGTTCTATAAGAAAGCCGACTGAGCAAGCCGTGAGGAGCAAGCCTGTAAGCTGCACTCCTCCATGGTTTCTGCATCATCTCCTGCCTCCAGGTTCCTGTCCTGACTTCCTTTGATGATGACCAGTGATGAGGAAGTGTAAACCTAATAAACCCTTTCCTCCCCAGGTTGCTCTGGTCATGGTGTTCACCACGGCCCCGCTAAGGCAAAGGGAAATGCGTGGCAGGGGTTGCAGGGAGGAAATGGAAGGGAGAAATGGTGGTAATTGTGGTATAATTTCAAAAAAAAATTTAAAAATTAAACGTATTTAAAGGAATTTTTCTGGAGATCAATAGCTGATTAATCAATCCTTTACGTATCTCTTAATTGTTTCCTAGTTACAATGAACTTATACAATCCTCATAAGCAGGCTATGCAGTTTAAAATAAAAACCAATGATCAAAAAACAACATCAATTTATAGTAATATATCCAACTATGCAGAAAAATACGAACAAATGGTGTAAACAAAGCCATAGGATACCGTATCATCCCACAGTAGCGGCTCTGAGTTCCCTTTGCTTCCAAAGAGCATTTACCACAGCTCAATTACACCTAATACAGGAGCTTAATAATGTATTTTTGGAACTTTCAAATTACAGGATAAGATGGTCCTGTGACCTTTGAAGGTCCTCGGAGAAGACCCCCGCTCTTACCCTCTGCCTCCCTCCCTAAACTGTCCATCTCTCCCATTATCTCACCGCCACACTGCCTAACTAGCTTGGCCTAACTCACTCTTCAAGAGCTCTGCAAAGTTCAAAATAATAACCACAGCAAACAGAGTGGCTCATCTAGAAGCCATTTGAGACAATTAAATGAAATTTCTAGCTGCAGCACTCAAGTCTGGCAAACTGAAGACCAGGCGTCTTTGAAGTCTGATGAAAGGCCTCATTTCTACCCAAAACAACCCTGGATGACTTCTGAAACGCTCGCGGGAAATAGCTGTCTTGACCATTTTAATCCACTAGATGGCGGACTTGAGACGTTGTAGGCAGCAAATCAGGACTTTGTTGAGCTTTAACCAAAAGAGAAAAACCAAAGCGCGGAGAAGGTGAAATGATGTTTAAAATGCTAAAATAAGAAAACATAAACAAGCAGAGGGAAATATTTAGAAATCGCAGCTGGGACTGATAATGGGAACTCCTGCCTCTGCTCTCGCATCGGTGCTGAGTGGATTTTCAGTGTGGCTCACTCCCTTCCCGGGTCCCTTTGTTCAGTCAGTCTCCACTGAAGCAGCCCTCCTCAGTGAGGGAGCCATGCAGCGTGACCTTGCCATGTGGTCACCTCTCTGGTATCAGCGGTGCACACAGGCCTTGGGGATCATGGTCTGTGTGAGGATGCTTTTTATGCTGGAAGTGCCTGGAAAAGAGAGGGTAAACAAAGACACGGGTTTGCAACTAAGAGGGCAGACTCGCCATGCCCGTTTCTGGTTTCGCTCCCTCCATCACGCCCTGTTGTGCTAACTGGAGGATTTGTCTCGTTCTTCTAGCAAAGGTGATGCTTTGAATCAAGAATGAGGCCGTCTCAGAACACCTAGAGTAGAAATGTGGTCACTGCTGTCACCTGCTATAAAAGCCAGGAGGAAAGTGTACTTTGCAGACTCACAACTGAGGAGTACTGTCTCCCCAGGACAAGGAGAACAGGGGAGAGCAGCAGCAGAGCCACCTGTCAAGAGGCCAATGGCCAGCAGGTCGCTGCCAGGTACGGCCTCTGTGCTTCTCACTATTGGACACTTCTGCTTGCCAGTGCTGGCTTTGGAATTAAGTCTCTGGTTATTCCAGAATGCTTCCTAAGAACCCAGCAGCCCTCAACCATGGACACCAGGCTGTCGCTGTGTCTCCCACTGAAGTCGTCATGAACACTGGATGCCGGTAGAAACCACCTCACCACGATATTCACCCGCTGCTGCGTCGAGAAGAGTTCTTACTCATTCTTACAAAACACTGTAATTCTTTTATCTGTCTCTTCTACGACTCATCTGGCACAGTGCACGCCTATAATCTCATTAGTAAATCAGAGACATCTCAGTGACTTAGATGCTGTCTTATCATGATGACCCATCATGAATGTCACACTGAATTACGGGACAAAATTTTAATTTAAGCACAGACTCTGAAGGCTCAAAACGTAGAGAAGCCATAACTGTCAAAATGTTTAGAAAAAACCATGAATAGCACATTGTTCCTGAAAACGTAAAATAAAGTAATATTATTAATGCCTTACCTATTATGAAATTTTGATGGCTATGTTTTGCCTGATCAAATATTTGATTCAAAGTAAATAGGCTCTTTACCAACCAAATTGTTGTTTAATATTGCACTCAATGTGGACCTGAAAGTTTGCTCCTCAAGAATTTCTGTTTGCTGTGTTTTTAATGTTATCCAAAATAAACCGCTGTGCTGTGAATCTACAACACAATCCTTAGGCTCATGGGGAGAGGGGGCCATATAGCAGATGATGGAGGCACACCAATGGGATGAACAGAACAGTGAATTGAAAAGACTTATATAGAAAATATATTTGTTGGAGACAGGGACATTCTTTTGGAGTTTGGGTTTGATTTTATTTTTTCGAGATAAGGTTTCTCTGTGTAGCCCTGGCTGTCCTGAAACTAGCTCTCTAGCCCAGGCTGGCTTCAAACACAGAAATCTGACTGCCTCTGCCTCCCAAGTGCTGGGAGAGCACCACTGGCTAACTGGAATAGTCTTAAAGGACACAAAGAAAGACCTTAAATTTTTTAAATTTTTTTTATCTACATTTATGTTTTTGCCAGAAGTGTCAGGTTTTCCTGAAACTGGAGTTAGTTACAGACAGGTGTGAGCTGCCATGTGGGTGCTGTGAATTGAACTCAGGTCCTCTGGAAGAGCAGTCGGTGCTCTGAACTCCTGAGCCATCTCTCCAGCCCTGGAAAACTCTAATTTTAATAGTAATGAAATTTAAAGCCAAGCAGAATGATTCATGTCTGTAATCTTGGCACTTAGGCAGGACTGTGAGTTCAAAACCAGCCTGTGTTACACAGTGAGAACCTGACTCAAAAAGAATATTTAAATTTTGCAAAGGACATAGCTTTTAAAGTGTTGCAGACATAAAACTAAAATACAAGTAATAGATTGAACAAAAATATTTCTATTATGCACAAAAGAGAAAACTCAGAATCTACATACATATAAATACAATTGCCCAAGAAAATTGTAAAAAAAAAATACACAAGTTTTTTGCCAGGGAAGGAGAGAACACACAGTGGTCCTCGCTGGTGTACCAAGGAGAAGGGACGGCAGGTGCCATGCGTGGAAGAAGACAGTTTCCTATTTCCAATTCATTCTTCTAGGTTCTCCTCCTCAGTTGGTTCCAATTGTCTTTAGTTCAGTTAACATTTACTCCAACTTCTGTGCGTGAATTACCTTCTTCTAAAAGCATCAAACTCCTGAAATGTCTAGGTTCCTCCACTTTACCGTAACAAGAAAGCTATAAACTTTATTTTCATTATCATCCCAAAGATGCCGAAGCCCGGCAGGAGAGAAAGACGTTGACGAAAGAGAATAGCATCTCTACGGGGGAAACATGAATTCATGATATTGGGAACGCACAACAGGCAAATATAGGCTGTGTGGATTTAGTCCTCTGCGTTAGAAAATTGGCTGGAGGATTAAACACTGGGGAGATACTATACGAACGTTCAGATAATTGTTCTGAAATCCTGAAAAAAGACCAGCCGACACAGCGCATGTCAATACTTGAATTTGCCACCAGAGGGCAGCATATCCTCAGTTTTGAAATAAATGCGTTGCTGGGTTTTGTTTCCATTTTAATTCTCTCTCTCTCTCTCTCTCTCCCTCTCTCTCCCCCCCCCCCCCCCTTCGTGTTTACATCTGCTAAGTACAAACACCACGTTCCCTTTGGTCTGGGAACAGTGATGTGGGATAACGCATGTCTTCCCTCTGCAGACACAGGTGACGTTTTATTAGACACATGCTCTCCTTTTGCAGGAACACTGCCCTGACTCGCCATTAGGTGCTGTTTGAGATGAGGTAACTGACCCTACACAAACGGTGTGGATCTCCTTTCTAATAGTACTGTTGCCCTTCAGAAAATCGCCTTCCTCTGTCGGGTGAGTACACACTGAGATTGATAGCATCGTTTCCTAACCGTGCAAAAACGCAAAGGACAAAACACTCCGACTTCTACCTTAACAAACATTTCTGCGATTTTTCCGGGAACTTGCTCTCAAGACAACCAGTACTGTGAACATTTTGATCTTTCCTAAGCATCCCAAAGAAACTAGGCACCATAATCCATACGCAAACTAAGTTAAATAGAGGGTGTTAATAACATGCTCACTTTTTATTAATTTTTAAATTTTAATATGCGAAAAAAACAATACAACGATGCAGTGGATATAAATTCTCCAATTTGTTGGAAATTGTTTAACTCCTACACATTGTGATTTAAAGGAGAAAAGTCTTTAGATTGCATAGGCTACCAACACATTTTGTAATTTAAGTAATTATGAGTTAATGGAACATCAAAGAACCTACAAGGAAAAAACCCGCGAGCTTATTTTATCCTCATTAAGTATGAAACAGATTGGTCTGTGCGGCTTTGTTTTTGTTTTGAATTCCCTGAAGCTTGGGCTGTTTCCCCAGGAGCAAATTCTTTACTAATACATATCACCCTCAACATGGAGGCCTCCCCCATCACACCATCGGCATCCACTAAACGGTAATAACCCCAGCACTCGGTGTGCGGGAAAGCAATCTGGAGGACTGAAGAATGAATGACTTGTTCTACAGATAATTGTGTCTCTGCACAAAGAAACAAGGGGGAGGGAGAGCTGTTCTCTTTGATAACAAATAATAGAGGCCTCCTTTATTTTCTCCTATGCGGGCTCCAGGAAAGAAGATGGAAATGAAGCGTGTGCGCGCGCGGGGCACCCTGGTCCTTGCTCATTATGATTCTGTAAAGTCTTGCCATTTAGGAAACGTGTCTCTATTTCCGTGGAGATGAAGCAGGAAGGTCAGGCTGAGCCTTAATCACGGTATCTCCCTGCTGGGGGAGGAAGGTTTCCCCTCCCCTCAGGTAGGGACCTTTAATTTAGCTGTTTTTAAGGAAGCCGGGAGCCACATCAGGGCCTGACAGTGGCTGCTGTTCACTTAATCCCTGACGCTGAGAGAGTACACTGATGTTGTCATTGACAATTTACTCGTGCAGTATTTTCCTGCTAAACTGAGAAGGATTTTGTCACTGGCACACCATCAAAAATACATGAAGGACTTGGCCTTATTAAGAGGTGGCATGTCAGTGGAGTTCACATTTAGACGGTAACCCTAGCAACCAAGAGCCTATGTCTCTCACAGGAAACAAGTAGAAGACTTAAGTCACCCCGTGCTCTGTGAATTAGGCAGGACTCAGCCTGGGGACAATGAATGGCGCTGTCACTCTACTGCATTCAAAGGCTGTCAACTTCTCACCATCTCATCCCTCACTCTGTCCTCCAGAATCCCCCTGCTCAGCACACGCCTGCACTGCAGGAGCAATTTCTACCCCTTTGTTTCATTCAGAGAAAATCTCTCTGCTTTTCCAGTGTCGTCTGGTATTGTACGATACTTCAACACTTTGAAGAGACCTGGGTGTCACATAGTGAGAGCAGGTCATTAATATGGAACAAGTTATGGCGTCCATTGGCACCACATATAGCTACTGTAATGTGCTCCGCATTAAGTGAGAATGGCTGATGACTTCTTGTGTTGTGATAAGTCAGGTAGTTCTTGAACCAGAGAGGGTGTTATACATGATGGGCTCCTCTCCTCACAGACTTCACATTTGGCATGCCAGTGAAGTTTCCCTCTGCAGTGCCAGAGACTATCAAATTCCACTATTGTGCCGGACAAAGTACATTAACAACAGACTTTGATTTCTAGTCATCAAGTTCAAAAGGATTGGAGGTTTCTGCCCCTTGTGCCTTAGACATATGAGACGGTTTTCAATGGCACAGCCAGTCCCTGGGAGAAGAATCTCTCACGGTTCCTGACTGCCCTACACCCTTGTCAGTACCCTCTCAGGTACACCTCCTGCTCCATCCTTCCTCTGGCCGGCTCCCTGCAGCCTGCTCTTCCATAGAACCGAGCCATTTCCAAGCAGAACATCCTGGAAGTTCCACCTCACGACCCAGCAGGAATTTGTGGCCAGGGTAGGGTCAGTTACATATGCATGAAGGAATAATTAACCAAAAGGTTGAGGAACAGGCAGAGGCACAGAGAAACCTCAGGCTTCTACCTCACCTGTGCCTTGTTCAACCATTTGCACTCTCTGATACACTCATTTTCCCATGCTTCCTCCCTTTTTCTCTCCTCCCCTCCCCTCCCCTCCCCTCCCCTCTCCTCACCTCTTTCCCTATCCTCTCCCAGAATCATTGTCTCAGCCCCTGATGGCCAGAAATCACAACTAATGGCTCTGAATACTTCTTCGCAGACTCTTTGATCGGAAACCCTCCAGAATCATCTCTCTGAGAAGAAGGTTCAAATGCACACTCATGCTTCTTCTGCCTCTGTAAATCCCTTACGCTTGCAACTCTGAGTTCGGACAATGTCCTAAGGTGGCTCACTGTACCATGTCACTCTTTTTGATCAGACAGAAGTAAAAAGGGAGCAAGCGTTTGTGCCGCCTTAGGGATAGCCTGAAGAGACTCAGGCCCTGATCTGGGTAGCCTGTGACTGACTGCTGCCTCAATGGAAAAAGTGATTTTGCAGATTTGCTTGGGAATTTTAAAATTAAGAGACTATTTGGTAGACCATAGATACAAACTCAAGCTTCTTCATGAAAGGCCAGCAGAGGGAGTCTATTTTAGAAAAGAAGGAAGCCAAAGTTGGAGCAGAAATGGAGGGATCAATTTTGAAAATGGAGAAAAGAATCCATGAACACAGGAGGATCTGGGACCTCTGAAGAGAGTTCCGCCCTTGCTGGCACTTTACTTGCAGCCCGATATTTTGTCGTTTAAGCTGGCAAGTCGGCAGTATTTTACTACAGGTATCAGAGCACACTGATTACGGTAGTTCTCAAAACAGAGGAGGCATGGAGTTCCCTGAAAGCAGTCCTTGGTGAGGATTTTGAGCCTCTGGATAGGAAATAAGTCCTGGGAGGGGCTAGGAGATATTAGCCCACAGGATCCTTGCAATGACATCAAGCTCAAGTTTGATCAGCTGGATGCAAACCCTCTCAGATGTAAGTGAGGACTTTGCACAGGAAGCAGAGACGCCTGTGAATGGCCTGCTGGGGTGCAGCAGGGGCAGGGAGGCAGAGTCAAAAGGAAACCTGGAATAAGAGGAAAAGACCTGAACAGAGAAACAAAGATGAGCGTGGCATTGCAAAAGAGCACAAAACCAGAAGAGAGTCTGTTCCCAGGTCCCCAGCCTAGTCCCTGGCAAGACAGGGCAACCGCCCCCAAGCATTGATCCTGGCATGAAGCTTTAATGACAGACTTCTGAGAGTCCCTTCCTTCTCCAGGGTTCGGTGATGTCACACTCCCATCACAAGTTTGTGTCAGGTTATATATATAACAATTCCTGGGGCTCTTTTTTTTTCTTTAACTTATTTATTTGTATTTTATGTACATTGGTGTTTTTGTCTGCATCAATGTCTGTGTGAGGGTGTGGGATCCCCTGGAACTGGAGTTACAGACAGTTGTGGGCGGCCATGTGGGTGCTGGGAATTGAACCCAGGTCCTCTGGAAGACCAGCCAGTGTTCCTAACTGCTGAACCTTCTCTCTAGCCCGTTCCTGGGGGCTCTTGAAGTTTAAATTTCTCCACTTGGACACAGGTGCTATTTGACACAAAGTAGTGTATGTACAACTAGTGAAAAATCATAACAAAATCAGAATGAAAGCTATGACATCAGGGATTATTATCAGGGATGTCAGTTAGAGAACAAGACAAACCGAAGATAGAGCCCTTGAGTCAGGCCTGGCAACCACCTTCACACTAACACTAACAGTGGCTTGCAAAGGTGTTTGTGGATGTTTCTACAGGGATCTGAAGACAGCTCCACAGAGCTGAGGTAAAACACAAATCTACCAGCAACACAGAAAGGAATATGACATTCCCCCAAGGGGAACAGTTTACTACGAACAGGAATTTAACAGTATTTTTTAAAAATCCTTATAAAAAAAATTACTCTTTATAGACAGATGCAAAGACTCACAGCCAAACATCAGCTTGGGGAATCCTGTGGAAGAGGGAAGGAAGGATTGTGGGAACTAGAGAGTTCAAGGGCACCAAAAGAAACCCCACAGAATCAATTAACCAGGGCTCATAGGGGCTCACAGAGACTGAGCCAACAACCAGGGAGCCAGCATGGAACTGACCTAGGCCCTCCGCACATATGTTACCAAAGCCTGGTGTCAGGAACAGTGATGCTGCTCAGTGGTTGACGGTTGATATGGAAACATAACTGGTCAAAGCTTTGAGAACAAGTGACTGTTGCATGCTCATCCCTAACGGGAGCAAAGTTCAGGAGCACTGTGGAGGAACGGACAGACAGAATGAACGAACTAGAAGATGGGATGGAGTGCTGAGAAGCAGACGTCTGCCCGTGGCATGGCTGCTTACCCATGAACTCACAGTAGCTTTTTACCTTCAGAAGACCTGCACAAGGCTGGGCTGCCCAACAACCTTCCCTCATAGAGCCCCACCCCTAGGTAATTAATGACTGGGAGGCGGGAGGCAATATTTTTCAGTATTGTAGCCGTTGGTATGTTGCCTTGCTCAACACCACCCGTGTTCATGCAGGCAGACATAAGTAAATGCAGCAGGACGTGTACACGAAGACCGTAGTAGTAAGAGTTTAGTGGGAAGGGATTTAGAGTAGGATATCATAAGGGGGAGTGTATAACCAAAGTAATAATTATATATGTGTATATGTATGAGATAGTGAAAGAATAAATAAAAATGTTTGTAGAAATACTCCTTATTTGAATTCCTATAGTAAAAAGCATAGCTGTAGTATGGCTTGAGTAATTCTCCAATCACCTTCATAATCCTGTTAGTCATTTAGAAGGATTTGTATTCCATTCTTAAACTATAATGAAAAGAAGACATGCTAGGCCTCCATGGTGAGTTCAGAACTGCTTTCATTTGAGTGTTACAGAACCTTTATTCCAATGCTTCCACCAAGAGGGGGTGACCTATTATCTCCTTAGAGTGAGTCCAGAGGGCGGCAAACCAGGCCCTGGGTTTGACCGAGGATTTCACAGTGACCTCAGGGTCTCACGTCTCCTACATTCCTGCTCTATCATCCTTAGCGAACAGCTTGCTTCCCACTGCCGATGACAGCACATGACAGCCGCTCCCACTTACCCTCGCTGCCTCACATTGTGTGCAAGAAATAGGAACAAATGCAAAGGACAGTGTTTGTCATTTCCTTCCTTTCCTTAGAGCAATATTGGCTCACAGCCCAATGCCCAAATCCTGTCCTTGTGTATGCACTCCACCATCCCCACTGTATCTTTTTTTTCTTTTGAGCTGAGTACCCTGCTGTCCAAGACAACAACCAAGGATTCCTTTAGAAATAAAGTAGAGGAGAACGGACAATGTGTGGTAAGTGAAAATCTCCTACAAACTTTTAGAAATTTATCAGGTATTCATTTGCCTCAATTAAAAGGTCATCACTAAGACTGAATCTCATCTGGCTATTAAGAAACAGAAGATCTGCTGGGCGTTGGTGGCGCACGCCTTTAATCCCAGCACTCGAGAGGCAGAGGCAGGCGGATCTCTGTGAGTTCGAGGCCAGCCTGGGCTACCAAGTGAGTTCCAGGAAAAGGCGCAAAGCTACACGGAGAAACCCTGTCCGAAAAAAAAAAAAAAAAAAAAAAAAAAAAAAAAACAGAAGATCTGGTCTGAAAGATGGTGAGACAGTGAAGTGTTTGCTGCACAATCATGAAGACATGCTATCAGGTCTATGGCACCCACATAAAATCCATGTCATCGCAGTGTAAAAGTATAACCTTATCCCTGAGATGTGGAGACAGGCAGATTCCTGGAGCTCACCTGTCACCTAATCTAGCTAACCAGTGAGTTTCAGGTTCAATGAGGGACCTTGTCTCAAAACAGAACTTGGAAAACAATTGTGGAAGGCCTTCAATATAAACCTCGAAATGCACACTCGTACACATGCAGGAATGCCTACATGCACATTTGAGCATGTGTGCACATGTATACACACACATACACACACACACACACACACACACACA